>VWZE01024840.1:345343-377317 GCA_013396675.1 Eubucco bourcierii
GGACCTGGGCATGACCTAGCCGGGGCGCCAGAGCCGGGGCACAGCGGCTGGGCAGGGGCTGCCCGGGGGCACAGGAGCTGGGCAGGAGCTAGCCAGGGGACTAGAGCCGGGGCACAGCGGCTGGGCAGGGGCTGCCCGGGGGCACAGGAGCTGGGCAGAGGTTAGCCGGGGAACTGGAGCCGGGGCACAGCGGCTGGGCTGGGGCTGCCCGGGGGACTAGAGCCAGGAGGCAGAGACTCAGCAGGTGTTAACCGAGGGGCTGAAACTATGGAACAAAGCCGGACAGGGCCTTTAACCTCCGACACCTGCTGTCTTGCCGGCCCCACCCCCGCAAGCCTGGTAACTTTCGGCCCTCCCGGGTACAAAATCCACAATCGCCGGAGCCCACCCCTCAGGTGCCTCTCGGTAGCAGCCTAACCTCGGAGTAGACGTAGAGGGGCAGGACGAGGAGGGCGAGCAGCAGATCGGCAACAGCCAGGCTGACGATGAAGTAGTTGGTGGTGGTCTTCAGAGCCCGCTCGGTGCAGACGCTGAGACAGACCAGTCCGTTGCCCGCCACGATGAGCAGGATGAGGACGATGCCCAGCACCAGGGCGGCTACGTTGTGACCTCCCGGGGGCGGCGTTGGAGGCGGCGGTGGCAGCCCGGTACCGTTGCCCGGAGCGGTGCCGGTGCCGCCGTTCCCCATGCCCCGGCAGCCCGGTGCATGGGAGCTCCGGCTCGGCCCCTCCCCAAGCGGAGCTCAGCCCCCTAAAGCAGAGCCCTCCCCGGCTCTCGCTCCCACCGGCTCACCGAGCGGCTGACGGACGTGGGGGCAGGCTCCGGGTGTCCCTGCCCCGTTGTCCCGACAGAGGGGCAGGCTCCGGGTGTCCCTGCCCCGTTGTCCCGACAGAGGGGCAGGCTCCGGGTGTCCCTGCCCCGTTGTCCCGACAGAGGGGCAGGCTCCGGGTGTCCCTGCCCCGTTGTCCCGACAGAGGGGCAGGCTCCGGGTGTCCCTGCCCCGTCGTCCCGACGGAGCCCCGCGGGAGCCGCTGCTGCCGCAGTCGAAGATTCCCTCCCCCGTGTCCGCAGCCTCCCCGTGGGGAATGCGCTTGGTAGGACCGAGCCCTGCGTGGTGTCCTGTGGCCGAGGACTGGGCTGTCCGCAGGGGATTAGCACCTTGCCCTTCACTGCCTTCAGCCCAGGAGGCTCCTTCTTTGAGGATTAGGCTTCTCTGCGTTGCCTCTTGAACGGTAGGAAAAGTCACAGGCTCATACAATTGTTTGGGTTGCAGGAGACCTCTAAGGTCATCCAGTCCAACCAGCATGGTCATTAAACCATGTCCCGAAGTGCCATGTCCACAGCTTTCGTGAACACCTCTAGAGACAGCGACTCCATTGCTTCCCTGGGCAGCTGGCTCCAATGCCTTGACCACTCTTTCAACAATGAAATTGTTCCTAATGTCCAACCTAAACCTCCTGCTAGGGAGAAGAGACCAATCCCCAGCTCCCTTGAATCCCCTCTCAGGGAATTGTAGAGAGAAGGACTCTGCTCTACCACAGCTCTGTGTCCAGAGATCTCTGGAGCCAGCATGAATTGGGTCCTTTTGGTGGTTACTGAGTTGTATGACCTCTCCCTTCCATCCCCAGCAGTGTTGTCATCTTCATGTTGCTCCATTACTCATGGATTTGTCGTGTCTCTTTTCCAGCTGACCTGTCACAGGCTTGATGTGGAAAGACCAAGCTCAGTCCTACACGGTACGGGAGAGACACTTGCACATGCTCTGGGTGGGGCCAGCTCACTCTCTGAACCAGCAGCACTGGGGTGGGTATCCCAGCCCTTTGGCTCTGCCTGCATTTCTCCATTCCTTCAGAAGTGTTTGTGCTGGACTCAGGTGGACACAAGGTGAGGGGGCTGGAAGGAAAGTCTCATGAGGAAATGCTGAGGGAGCTGGGGTTGTTCAGCCTGGAGGAGACTTAGAGGGGACCTTATCACTCTACCTAAAAGGAAGTTGTAGCTGGGTGGGGGTCAGGCAGTGACAGGACCAGGGCATGGCCTGAAGCTGTGCCAGGGGAGATTTAGGATTATTAGGAAACACTTCCTTGCAACAAGAGTGATTAGGCACTGGAATGGACTCCTCAGGGAGGTGGTGGAGTCACCATCCTCGGAGGTCTATAAGAAAAGCTTGGATGTGGCACTTGGTGGCATGTGTTAGCTGCTGTCGTGGTGTTAGGTTATAGACTGAGTCGATCTCAGAGGTCTTTTCCAGCCTCCATGCTTCTGTGATTCTATGGTGGGTGGAGAAGAGCTCATTTGGCAATCCCCTCACCTGCTGTGTAATTCAGACAGGTGTTCCAGAGCAGTAAACTGGGACAAAACAACCCCAGCTGTGCTTCTTAAGCCCACCTGTCCTGACAGTGTGAGCTTCTCAGTGATTTCTATCACCTGCTCGCAGCAGAGAGCTCTGCTGTCCAGAGAAGAGCAACAAGGCTGGCGGAGGGACTCGCACCCGGGTCCTGGGAGGGATGGCTGAGAGCCCTGGGATCGTTTGGAGAAAAGGAGGCTGAGGGTCAGGACATCATCAACTCCCTGAAGGGGGGAGGAAAGTCACTGAGTGCCACCTCGGAGAGTTCTTGCACCGCCGTTGTTTTTCACATTCGGGGCGCTGAGTTTTTAACTAGAAGAGGAAAAGCAGCTGCCACAGTTTCGGCACAAATGTGCCTAAACTCAGGGTTGAATAGCAGCCTGATGGCTGGGCAGGGATGGCTGGGCCTGTCTCCTGGTTCAGAACAAAGGCAGGAGAATCAAGAGCTTTTAAGGCCAATCTTCTTTTTGTTTGACATTCGGATCTGAGCAATTCTCCCTGGGTGTCTGTCTAGAATGCATTTCCGAGAAAATCGGCAGAGGCTGCATCCTGCCTTTCAGATGAACCTTCGGGAGCGAAGGGTGAGGGTGGCAGAGCTCTCCTGGCTTTCCAGGCTTCCTGAGAGGCCCTGCAACGGGGCTGCAGGAACTTCCAAACGGGCTGAAGGGGTCTTTGGACATCTGACGTTCTGGCAAGTTCTGATAAATCCCTGTGAGATGTAGAAGCTTGTGGGTTTGAGCTGTGGGGGTGAAACCACCAAGGAAATGCAGAAATGGCTGGGCTCAACAATCCTGGAGGGCCTGTCCAGCTGAAACAGTTCTGTGATTCTCTGACTCTACAAAATGGCTGAATTTTCTGTCTCTGTTACCACTGAATCATACAACTGTTGGGGTTGGAAGAGACCTTTGAGATCACCAAGTCCAACCACTCCCCTAGAGCTCACAATCCCACCACTGCTGCTAAGCCACTACCACCAAACCATGTCCCTCAGCACCACATCCATGCAGCTTGCAAACACCTCCAGGGATGAAGACTCCACCACCACTACCACCCTGGGCAGGCTGTGCCAGTGCCCAAGAACCATTTCATAGAATCATAGAATGGTAAGGTTGGAAGGGACCTCAAAGCTCATCCAGTTCCAACCCCTTCCATAGGCAGGGACACCTCCCACTAGTACAGGTCACTCAAGGCCTCATCCAACCTGGCCTTGAACACCTCCAGGGAGGGAGCAGCCACAACCTCCCTGGGCAACCTGTGTCAGTGTCTCACCACCCTCACTGGAAAGAACTTCCTCCTAACATCCAGTCTAAATCTCCCCTCTGCCAGTTTAAACCCATTGCCCCTTGTCCTGTCGTTGCAAGACCTTGTCAGTAGTCCCTCCCCAGCCTTTCTGTAGGCCCCTTCAGATACTGGAAGGCTACTATCAGGTCTCCTGGAATCCTTCTCTTCTCCAGGCTGCAGGGCCCCAACTCTCATCCTGTCCCCACAGCAGAGCTGGACCTGGGGGATGGCAGCTAACAGTAGCTGATCGTGAGCCAGCAGTTTGTCCTGGTGACCAAGAAGGCCACCAGCATCCTGGCTTGGGTCAGCAAGAGTGTGGCAAACAGGACTGGGCACTGGTGAGGACAGACCTCAAATCCTAGGTTCAGTTTTGGGCCTCTCACTCTGAGAAGGTCTTTGAGGGACTGAAGCGAGTCCAGAGAAGGGTGATGAAGCTGGATAAGGGTCTGGAGAACAGGAGTGGTGAGGAGCAGCTGAGGCACCTGGGGGTGTTAAGGCTGGAGAAAAGGAGGCTGAGGGGAGACCTCTTGGCTCTCTGCAGCTCCCTGAAAGGAGGCAGGAGTCAGGTGGAGGATGGACTCTTCTCCCTAGTATCAGGTGCTAGAACAATAGGACCTTGTGCCAGAGGAGGTTTAGGTTGGGCACGAGGAACAATTTCTTCGCTGCAAGAGTGGTTAGGCACTGGAACAGGCTGCCCAGGGAGAAGGTGGAGACATTATCTCTGGAGATATTCAAGAACAGTGTGGACATGGCACCTGGGGACACAGCTTAATGGCCATGGTAGTCTGAAGATGATTGTTGGACTCCCTAACCTTAGAAGGCTTTTCCAACCCAAACAATTCCATGATTCCTTTCAGCTCCCTGACAAAGAGAGGTGCAGACACAATGAAGCCTGAGCAGCTGGGCTGCTGTGCTCATTGCTGGCACTGCACACCTGGAACAGCTGGGTCAGTGCTGCCTGGCAGGCAGGACACAGCCCATGTCATCCTTCTAATTCACATTAATTCCCTGAAGTGCTTTCTGCTCTTCCCCAGACACAGCAAACAGCTGGAGGCTGAGATTATGGACGCTGATGCCAATTAGAGCTGTGATAAGGCCAGATGCCTGGGGAGCATTGGTGCGTGGCTCTGCTGTGGAGAGATGGCACTTGGAGCTCCTCTGTGTCAAGGTACAAGGCAGAGAGCACTGCTGGGCTGAGAAGGCAAAGATGACCAAGAGCATGCCTGGGGAGGAAGCCCCCCAGCCCTGTCCCACCGTGTCTCTGCAGCGGTATGTGTTGTTTGAATCACAGAATGCCAGGTTGGAAGGGACCTCAAGGATCACCTGGTCCAACCTTTCTAGTTGAAATAAGATGTCCCAGCACCCTGTGCAGCTGAGTCTTGCAACTGCCCAGTGCAGAGACATTCACCACTTCCCTTGGGAGATGATTCCAATGCTTACAGTTCTCATGGGGCAGGGGAAAATGTTCTTCTGGGGTCCATTTGGAATCTCCCCAGCAGTAACTTGTACCCACTGACCCTTGTCTTTTCCATCTGTTGTCCTATCCCACACCATGGAGTTTCCTTCTCTGGAGGCTCAAAACCCACTTGGACATGATTCTGGCCAACTTGATCTAGACCAACTTGCATGGTTCTGTTTGGTGTCTGCTCCCTTCAGGAGCTGGGAATAACACCAGAGTCCACCCTGGGGTAGGTGGTTTTCTGAGGTCCCACAGCCATATGGCTCTGTGGTGTTTTTTAAATTCTCCCTTCCTCTCCCAAGCCCACCAACACCTGTCCCTGTTTGCTCTTTCCTCCCATCCCATCCCACCCTTCCCTTTTGGAGCCCAAATTACAAAATCAGGTGGTAAAGATTAAAACCCCCTCCTGAAACTATCCTGTGCAAGAAAGGAGCATTTAGAAGGCTAAAGCCTCCAATCCCCTTATTCCAATTAGGGTCCTTTCTCTTACAGACCTGGGGTTGGTGCAAGAGAATGACTCCAGCCTGCTCTTAGTAGGGAACCACAGTCAGCTTCTCAGAGTGGGGAAGGCTCATCTGCAAGCACACAGGAGGCAATCTCCACCACACACATGCTAAGAAGGCAAAAAAAGAATGGGGGAGGTAGAAGTTCCTGCACACTGTGTAAGCTGATTAAAGGGCATTTTTCTTTTACGCAGGAAGGATTTAGCCACGCAGCTCCTAGGACCATCTGACCTCAATAAACTGCCATGCCATGGGCGGGTGCCACCCTTGGATGGGGCCACAGCTTATGCCCTGGGCTCCTCGAAGGTGAACTGCACCTAGACAGCCTCACTGGGACTTGTGACGCCGTTGCTGGAGGTGTGTGGTGGATGAGGTGATCCTCCCTCAGTCTTCCTGGGTATTAGGTTGGATATTAGGAAAAATTTCTTCCCAGAAAGGGTTCTCAGGCACTGGAACAGGCTGGCCAGGGAGAAGGTGGAGTCCCCATCCCTGGAGGTGTTTAAAAGCTATGTGGACATGGTGCTGAGGGATGTGGTTCAGTGGTAGTGGCTTAGCAGCAGTGGTGGGACTGTGAGCTCCAGGTGAGTGCTTGGACTCGATCTCAAAGATCTCTTCCAACTCCAACAGTTCTATGGTTCTATGATTCTCAGACTGTCTTGACCTTTGTGCACTTAGCCATTTCAAAGCCACAGATGAGGGCATGGTACCAAGGTTCACAGACTACTTCTCCCTCCTGCTCTGAGGCATCAGAGGAGGTTCAGGTTGACTATCAGGAAAAACATCTTCCCAGAAATGGTTTTCAGGCATTGGAACAGGCTGGCTGGGGAAGTGGTGAGTTTCCATCCCTAGAGGTGTTTAATAGCTGAGTGGATGTGGCACTGAGGGATGTGGTTCAGTGGTAGTGGCTTAGCAGCAGTGATAGGATTGTGAGCTCTAGAGTAGTTGAACTTGGTGAACTCAAAAGTCTCTTCCAACCCACAGAGTTCAGTGACTATGATCTCTCCCTGCCCTCTTCCAGGAATGTAATCACAACCTTGGTACCCCTTAATGGTTCCCAGTTGTGACACTTTGCCATACATCCTGCAAACACTGTGGTGTGTCCTACAAACAGGCCTTGGTGGCAAAGATCAGTTCAGCCCTGACTTGGAATCATAGAATTCCAATCTGGTTTTCGGTTGGAAGTGACCTCTAAAGCTTATGTAGTCCACCTCCCCCTGCAGGCAGCAGGGACAGCCCCGACTAGAGCAGTTTGCTCAGAGCCCCAACCAACCTGACCTAAAGTGTTTCCAGGGATGGGGCAGCTCCCACCTCTCTGGGCAGCCTGGGACAGGCTCTTACCACCCTCAGTGCCAAATAGTTCTTCCCAAGGTCCAGTTTAAAACTCCCTCTGGTTAGTTCCAAACCATCACCCCTTGTCCTGTCACAAGTCCTGCTCAAAAGTCTGTCCCCAGCTTTCTTCTCAATTCCTTTAAGCACTGAAAGGCTACTAGAAGGTCTCCCTGGAGCTTTCTCCTCTCCAGGCTAAACAACCCCAGCTCTCCCAGCCTAGCCTCACTGCAGAGAGGTTCCAGCCCTCTCATCATTTTTGTGGCTTCCTCTCAACTTGCTCCGACAGGTCCATATCTCTCCTGCACGGAGAACTTTGTTGTGCTGAAGGAACAAGCAAGTTCCAAGCAGGAGGGAAGGCTGGAAGCTGGATGCTCCCAACAACCCCCTGATGACTTTGTGCAGCTTTGGGCCCTGAGAGCTGCGCTAGGAGGATGGATCAGATGAGGGCAGTGATTTCCTTTCCCTTTGTCACTGTAGAGTCAATGACTCTGAGAGCTGTTCTCTGCGCTGCTGCCGCAGGGAGGTGATGAGTTAGATCCCAGTGATTAAAGGGTGCTTTAATCACGCTTTGTGCCTGCTGCCTGCAGGCCTGGGGAATCTCCACTCCCACTTTGAATATCACACAAAAGGAGAATGGGAAAGCAAGGAGCAGACTCACAAAGCTCCAATCAGTCGATATTGCTAAGTGGTGATGTTTAGCACTCCTGTTTCCATCGTGTCTCCCGATGCTAATGCTAATTCTGAGAATCCATTGTTGTTTCAGGCCTGGGGATTTGGTTTGGGTTCCCGTTTCTTCACATATACATCTCAACTTGCAAAAACTTTTTTTGGGGTTTCGTTGCAAGATCCTGAATTTCCTCATCAGGGCCTCAGGAGCTGCCTTCAAGCTCAAGCCCGTGGTTGTCAGCACAGTTGCAGCGGTGCTGGGCAAGGCCACACAGTTTTCCATCCCATCATCTTTCCACTCTCTGCCTCTGGCTGCAAAGCCAGACCCAATTTTTGTTGGAAAGTAGATCAATGAAGTTCCTCGGTTGGTGTTCTTCCAGTCCCCAGGTTTTCCTCTCCAGTTATTCATGCTCTGCTGCCATCATGGGGCCACCTCATCACTGCAACCTCTTCTGTGTGCCTTTTACCTAGACCCGGGTAGATACAGCAAGCTGAGGTTCCCCAAGAGTAACCCAGTGAGGGTATTACACCAGACCCAGTGAGGCTATTTGCAATAGAAAGGAAATCACAGCCATTTTTAAGCTCCTTGTGTGTTGTTTGGCCTTTTGGTTACATTTTTTTTTTCTCTTTGCCTTGTTTCTACATAGCCTCTCTCAGCTGTAGATGTTTGTCAGCACCACAAGCCCAAGCTGATGCCAGTCACAGCCAATACAGATGTGAAAAGCTAGAATGGGCTCATTGGATGCACAGGGTTGGAATGGACCTCTAGAGGTTATCTGGTCCAACAACCATGCAGCCAGCAGGGACATCCTGAGCTAGACCAAATCTGACCTAGCCTGACCTTGAGTGTCTCCAGGGATGGGATCACAGGATGTCAGGAGTTGGAAAGGACCCAAAGGGATCATCCAGTCCAACCCCCCCTGCCAGAGCAGGGATGCAGAGGAATGCATCTAGACAGGCCTTGAAAGGAGACTCTACAGCCTCTCTGGGGAGCCTATGCCAGTGCTTTGTGACCCTTACAGTAAAGAAGTTCCCCCTTGTGCTGAGCTGGAACCTCCTGTGCTGCAGCTCTCATCCATTGCTCCTTGTCCTATCCCAGGGAGCAAGTGAGCAGAGCCTGTCCCACCCACTCCTGACCCCCAGCCCTGGGATAATTATAAACATTTATTAAATCCCCTCAGTCTTCTCTTCTCCAGCCTAAGCAGCCCCAGGTCCCTCAGCCTCAGGCAGTGCTCCAGTCCTCTAATCATCCTTGTAGCCTCACACTGAACCTTCTCCAGCAGATCCCTGTCCCTCTTAACCACTTCCCTGGATAACCTGTTCCAGTGTCCTACCACCCTCATAGTAAAGAACTTTTAATGTCCAGTCTGATTCTACTCTGCTCTAGCTTCAAAGCATTGCCCTTTGCTCTAGTGCTGCATGGTGGTAGAAGCAGTCCTTCCCCAGCTTTCCTGCAGGCCCCCTTCAGCTACTGAAAGGCTGCTCTAAGATCTCCCCAGAGCCTTTTCGAGGCTGAACAGCCCCAACTCTCTCAGCCTGTCTGCATAGGAGAGGAAGGGCATAAGCACAGAATGGTAGGGGTTGACCTCTGGAGATCACTGAGTTCAAGCCCCCCTGCCAAGGCAGGGTCACCTAGAGAGGATCACACAGGAACACATCCAGGTGGGTTTGGAATGTTTCCAGCAATGAAGACTCCACCACCTCTTTGGGCAGCCTGTCCCAGTGCTCCATCACCCTTCAGTTATAGAAGTTTCTCCTTACATCTAGGTGGAACTTGTGATGTTCCAGTTTGTACCTGTTAGCCCTTGCCCTGTCACTGGGCACCACTGGAAAAAAATCCTGTTTTCTCTCTCCATCTCCATGCCACCTGCAGCAGCAGTCTTTGAGAGCAACCAGCTCCAAACCTCAGCAAAGACAGGAGTATATTTGGGATGTTTTCTGTGCACGTATCAAGATGCTTCCTTCTTTGGAGCTTTGATACAGTCAGTTCTCAGTGTCACGGTATCACCAAGGTTGGAAGAGACCTCAAAGCTCACCAAGTCCAACTCAATACCACAGACCTCAAGACCAGACCATGGCACCAAGTGCCATGTCCAAACCTGCCTTGAACACCTCCAGGGACGGTGACTCCACCACCTCCCTGGGCAGCCCGTTCCAGCAGGCAATGACTCTCTCAGGCAAAAACTTTCTCCTCACCTCCAGCCTGAACTTCCCCTGGCACAGCTTGAGACTGTGTCCTCTTGTTCTGGTGCTGCTTGCCTGAGAGAAGAAAGCAACCTCCTCCTGGCTACAAGCACCCTTCAGGTAGTTGTAGACAGCAAGAAGGTCCCCCCTGAGCCTCCTCTTCTCCAGGCTAAACAATCCCAGCTCCCTTAGCCTCTCTCCATAGGGCTTGTGCTTGAGGCCTCTCCCCAGCCTCGTTGCCCTTCTCTGGACACATTCTCAGCAGAGCTAGCCCAGGCATGGCTGTGAAACCACAGTTTGTAAAACATTGTCCTCTCACACAAAAGTCAGCCCTTGTCCTTACTGATCAGACAATATTTGCCCTAAAAAAGTGACCAAATCACAGGTGCAGACACACACTCACCTGGAATTCCTGGGAATTGCAAACAAAACCCAGGCCAGGAATAAAAAAAGAACAGAAGATTAAGCTCCTATCAAGAGGTAATTAAAGCCAGGAGGAGAGATAATGATGGCAATGATAATGATTCAATTGGTACAGGGATGTTTGCCCAACAAATAACTGTCATTGTAGGCAGGAGGAAGAATTATCACCCCTCAGCAGAAATCAGAGTCCATCAAACTGCTGCCAACAACCTGCTCAGGTTTGAGGACTAATTAAAAGGACATTCCAGTCTGGATGCATTATTAGCTGTTAATCATAAGTACTCATATTCATATCTTTACCCAAATAATTGCTTCTGATAAGGGCTGCAGATTTATAGGGGGCTGTGGAGAGGAGTGGGCCAGTGAGCTGTGAGAGAGTGGAGAGGCTGGAGGGAGCACGGCTGGGTGAGTACCACTATGCTCACATGGGCAGGCTTGGCAGGCTGTCTTCTCCCCTCTTGCACTTTTTGGGTCGTGAATTCCATGGTGCTTTGCCATGGCCATGAGTCCATCCATCTCCTGAGTGCTGGTAATATGTGGAGTTTTCCTTCTTTCTTGCCCTTGAATTGAAGAAAGATGTTGAGGTGCTTGATATGCCCAGAGAAGGGCACCAAGGCTGGAGAGGGGCCTGGAGTACAGCCCTGTGGGGAGAGGCTGAGGGAGCTGGGGGTGTGCAGCCTGCAGAAGAGGAGGCTCAGGGCAGACCTCATTGCTCTCTACAACTACCTGAAAGGAGGTTGTAGCCAGGTGGGGTTGGGCTCTTCTCCCAGGCAACCAAGGACAGAACAAGAGGACACAGCCTCAAGCTGTGCCAGGGCAGGTTCAGGCTGGATGTTAGGAAGAAATTCTTCACTGAAAGAGTGATTGGCATTGGATTGGGCTGCCTGGGGAGGTGATGGAGTCACCGTCCCTGAAGGTGTTTAGAAGGAGAATGGATGAGGCTCTTAGTGCCATAGTTTAGTTATTAAGGTGGTGTTAGGTGATAGATTAGACTCAATGATCTTGAAGGTCTTTTCCAACCTGGTTAATTCTGTGATCCTGTGCTTCTCTTAAGGAAGGAATGGAGCTGGTCCAAATGGCTTCTAGAAATATATGGCCTCTAGCTTTAGGCAGAGCAGAAGACATGGGCAGGAGCAAATGTGAAAAATGCTTGTGTAGCAGCTTCTTTGGAAGCTCTCCTAGCTGCAGTGTCCTTGCAGGGTGATGGGGGATGCCACTCAACAAAGGCTTTCAGGCACAATCTGATGTTTACCTGCTTCAGAGGTCTGAGATGTCCCCGGGTCCTGGCTTGGCTTGGTGCCCACTTCTTTCAGCTAAAGGTCCCAGCTAGCTAAGGAGTTTGCAATCATTTAAAGGCAGCATCACTGGAGAGGGCAATTAAAAGCTCAGAAGTATCTTAAGAAGGTTAAACAGCTCTGCTGTGATGACTCTGAAGATCTCCCTCTTCTCTGGGCTCTGACTGATTAAAAATCTCAATGCAAGGCATCATTATTGATACCCAGCAGAAGCTCCCCAACAACCACCACAGCTCCTAGCAACTTCACCAAGTAAGTATGTCCAGAAAGGAAAAAAACAAAGCAAAACAAACTGAGCCACTTGATTAGCAGCTTGAAAGGTTCTGAAGGGAGGGGAAACTCTGGAGCTATGGATGGGTTCTAAATGGGCTCTTAAATGCGGTGCTCCAATACAAGTGTCAGCCCTGGGTTGGCAAAGGGAAGGCCAAAATGCTGGGGTGAGCTCCTGGGCAGGGGTCAAAGCATTGTGTGACAGATATTGTAGGGACCAAAGGAGTCAGGATCCAGGTTTTCCTTCCCTGAAGAGTGATGTTCTCTGGACTTGGTGTCTGTTTTGAGCTCTTTCCCAGTACCAGAAAGCAGCACTGTGGAGTCTGTTTTGTTTGGACTCTGATAAGAGATTGATCTTTGAATGTCCTTCTTGTTTTGCTTATCCCATCCCCTCAAAGCCAAGCCAGGCAGGAAAACACCACACTAAAGCATCAGAAGTGTGTGTGAGATGAAGCTTCTGGCTCCTCAGTCATGCAAAACCTCTCACCTGTCTGCTCTGCAGCTCCAAATAAATATTTGTGCTGCGGCTTAAACAGCTCTCTGTACAAATCTCCTCTCTTCTCCTTACTCCTCTTGCTTCTTCTCATCTTGCAGTGTCTCTAGGGTAGCAAACAGCTCTGGGAGGACAGATGGAAGGTGTTCAGGAAATTCATACTCCTTTAATGGTTTTTGTACTGTCAATTTTCAGACTAAAGTAAAACCAAAGCAGGAGGACCTCAGTTTGGGGTTAGAAAGTATTACCTGAGAGTTTCTGGGACAGTGACTAAGAAGATGAGGTTTGCTCCTGTGCAGGGTGAAGTAGAGAATCATTTTTGTTAGAAAAGACCTCAAAGATCCCCTGATCTTTAACTTTACCATGTCTGGGGCTAAACCATGTCTCTTAGCACCACATGTCTGTGGCTTTGCAACACCTCCAGGGATGGGGATTCAACCACCTCCCTGGGCAGCCTGTTTCAGCCTTTGAGCACACTTACAGTGAAGAAGTTTCTTCTGATGTCCAACCTAAACCTCCTCTGGTGCAACCTCAGGCCATTTCCTCTAGTCCTGTCACTTGTTGCTTGGGAGAAGGGAGAGGAAGGCAGATACTGTATAAATGACAGCTATGGCTCCTGTGTCATCCTTGGATCACACACACTTCAGCAGGCACAGAGCTGCAAAGAGAGCCTAGAAATAAAAGGGGGAAAAGAAGCAGTAGCTTGTGAGAGACCAAAGATGCTTTTCTTCTTTTATCACCATAAGAAAACAAAAGATAAGGTTCTGCTGCAACCAAAACTCTGTGTTATTTCTCTTTTTTTCCCCTTCTTTAAAGACTAGGGGACAGGCAGATAGCAGCACACACAAAATTCCTTCCCTTCTCCTGTGTGTAGATGTACTTTTGTATTTCTTTCTCCTGGGCATGCTCTAGGTACACTAACAACTGTCCATATGGGATGGTTTTATGAGTGCTTTAAATCCTCTCCCTGAAGGCTCAGCTCTTCCAGGCAGGGAATAGAATGGGGCATGTTCATTCCATGACTTTGAGCTGCCGGTGGATTGACTCCCGTGGTGCCTTCTTGCATATTCGAGGGGTTTTCAACTGACTCAGAGCAGCACTGCAGCACAGACCTCATCTCAGTCCTGTGCTCTCAGACTGCACAGCCATAACAACCACAACCAACTTCCAACTGACAGGCAGATGAATGATTTGAGTTGTTTTATCTTTTGTATTTTGAAGAAATATTCTCCTTGCTGTCTGGGACTTACAGACTTGTAGGATGGTAGGGGTTGGAAGTGCCCTCTGGAGATCATTGAGTCCAATCCCCCTCTCAAAGCAGGATCACCCAGGGCAGGTCCCACAGGAATGCATCCAGATGGGTCTTGAAAGCCTCTAGAAAAGGAGACTCCACAGCCTCTCTGAGCAGCCTGCTACAAGGCTCCAGCACCCTCACACCAAAGAAGTTTCTCCTCTGCTCAGACAGAACCTCCCAGGTTCCAGTTTGTGCCCACTGTCCCTTGTGCTGTCCCAGGACACCACAGGAAACAGCCTGGCCACTTCTCGAGACCCATCCTTCAGATAGGAATGGGTAGATTCAGACTGGATATTAGGAAGAAGTTCTTCACTATGAGGGCGGTGAGATCCTGGAATAGGTTGCCCAGGGAGGTGGTGGAAGCCTCACCCCTGGAGGTGTTTAAGGCCAGGCTGGATGAGGCTCTGGACAGCCTGATCTAGTGTGAGGTGTCCCTGCCCATGGCAGGGGAGTTGGAACTAAAGGGACTTTTGTGGTCCCTTCCAACCCTGACTGATTCTATGATTCTGTGCTTAATGAGATTCTCTCTTAGGCTTTGCTTCTCCAGGCTAAGCAGTCCCAGGTCTTTCAACCTTTCTTGCCAGACAGGTGCCTTACTTATTCATCCCCACAGCCTCCCTTGGACACTCTCTAGCATACTCCTGTCCCTCCTGAACTGTGGAGCCCAGCACTGGACCTTGCATTGCAGGCCTGGTCTCAGCAGGGCAGAACAATCCCTGGCTGTGTTAGCTGCAGCAGTGTTCTCTGTCCGGCTGCGTCTGCTGAGCTGCATCTGAACTGCACCAGGGCCAGGGGCGTTTGTTCTGCTGCTCACCAAATGTTGTGCTTTAATTCAGGAGAGAAAATGCCTTCCTTGATGACTGCTCTGTGGAGGCTGATCATTCCCATGATTGTCCTGCCACACTTCTCAGCATCTCTTCCAGCCCAGGAGAGGTAAGTTCTCCTGCTTCTGTCCCCTCTTTCCCTATGCTGCTGTGCCCAAAGAGCCTTTTGTCTTCCTTCCACAACTTGCAGCAGTTAGGCTGTTGTTGTTTTCTCTTCCTTAAATTGATTTAGTTAAATGACTGCAAATGTTTTAATTATTTGGTTTATTTTAATTTTATTTTTTTGCTGAAGAGTAGAAGAGTTGATGTGGCTTGGCCAGCAGGTCGAGGGAGGTTCTTGTCCCACTCTACTCTTCGCTGGGGAGACCACATCTGGAATATTGTTTCCAGTTCTGAGCTCCCCAGTTCAAGAGGCACAGGGAACGGAGGGAGAGAGTCCAGTGGAGGCTTCAAAGATGCTCAGAAGATGCCGATGGGATTGGAGCATCCCTGTGAGGAGGAAAGGCTGGGGAGGACTGGAGAAGGGCAGCTTGAGAGGGGATCTGACTAATGAAGGGTGGGTGTCAAGAAGAAGGGGCCACAACCTTGCCAGTAGTGTCCTGTGGGAAGGCAAGGGACACAAAATGGAACACAGGATATTCTATATGAACGTGAGGAGAAACTTCTCTGATGTGAGGGTGCTGGAGCAGCCTGCTCAGAGGCTGTGGAGACTTTCAAAACCCATCTGGATGCTTTCCTGTGTGGCCTGCCCTAGGTGATCCTGCTCTGGCAGCAGATCCCATCCAACCTCTACCATTCTATGACTTAATTCAGAGGAAAAATGAGGTCTTCTAACACATCTGTAGAGGTCCCATCCAACCTCTACCATTCTAGGATTCTGTGACTTAATTCAGAGGAAAGATGAGATCTCCTAACAGATCTCTAGAGGTCCCATCCAATCTCTACCATTCTAGGATTCTGTGACTTAATTCAGAGGAAAGATGAGATCTCCTAACAGATCTCTAGAGGTCCCATCCAACCTCTACCATTCTAGGATTCTGTGACTTAATTCAGAGGAAAGATGAGATCTCCTAACAGATCTCTAGAGGTCCCATCCAACCTCTACCATTCTAGGATTCCGTGACTTAATTCAGAGGAAAGATGAGGTCCTCCAACAGCTCAAACTACAGTAAAAAAGGCACTTTTGAGTCTGTTTACCCAGGAGGTTCTTACAGAGCCTGACTGAGGTGGAAGCTTCTGTTTCAGACAGCTCAGTCCTGTGAGAAGATAGCTTGAATGTGGGCAGAGATTCTTGCCCCCGTTTCTGTGGGGCACTCTTTCCCTGGGGGGGCAGTCTGAGATGCTTGTTGTGCTCTGCTGTTGACAACCTCTGCCTCGCACCGCGGCAGGAGCGAGCGGCACGCTGACGGACTCTTCCACAGCGAGCTCAGCAAGATGAACGGCAACGCCTACGTGCGCCAGCTCGTCAGGAATCTGGTGGGCCTCAAGGACAGGTAAGGACCGGCCAAACCCACCCTGCTGGGCCACGGGAGCCCTTCACAGGGGATGGGATCCCAGCAGTGAGGGGGATGAAGCTCCAGAGCCACCTTCAGCACTGGCTTCCTCTGGAAGACACTCAGGTGGCAGAATGACAGATCGCATGGGGTTGGATGGGACCCTCCAAGGTCATCTTGTCCAACTCCCTGCACTCAGCAGGGACATCTCCAACTACAGCAGGTTCCTCAGAGACCTGGCAAGTTTGACCTTGAATGTCTCCAGGGATGGGTCCTCCACCACCTCTCTGGGCAACCTGTTCCAGTGCCTCACCACCCTCCTTGTGAGGAAATTCCACCTAATGCCCAACCTAAATCTCCCCTGCTCTAGGTTCAAACCATTGTCCCTCATCCTGTCACCACAACCCTTTCTATACAGTCCCTCCCCAACCTTCCTGTACGTCCCCTTCAGATACTGAAATGCTGCTCTAAGGTCTCCCTGGAGCCTTCTCCAGGCTGAATAACCCCAACTCTCCCAGCCTGGCCCCACAGGAGAGGTGCTTCAGCCCTCTGACCATCCTCATGGCCTCCTTTGGACCCTCTCCACCAGGCCCATGTCCTTCTTATGAAAGGAGGTGAGAAGGGGCTTTGGTGAGACCCCATCTTGAGCACTGCATTTAGTTTTGGGCTCCCCAGTTTAAGAGAGACAGGGATCTACTGGAGAAGGTCCAGCCAGAGGGCTATGAGGATGATGAGGGGACTGGAGCACTGCCTGGTGAGGAGAGCCTGAGGGACCTGGGGCTGCTTAGTCTGGAGAAGAGAAGACTGAGAGGGGGTTTAATAAATGTTTATAAATATCTGAGGGCTGGGGCTTGGGGAGGACTGACACACAGAGGCTCAGCTCACTTGTGCCCTGGGATAGGACAAAGAGCAGTGGATGGAAGCTGCAGCACAGGAGGTTCCAGCTCAACACAAGGGGGGACTTCTTTATTGTAAGGGTCCCAGAGCACTGGCACAGGCTGCCCAGAGAGGCTGTGGAGTCTCCTGTGGAGACTTTCAAGACCTGTCTGGATGTGTTCCTGTGTGACCTGAGCTAGATTGTCTGGTCCTGCTCTGGCAGGGGGTTGCACTCAATGATCTCTTTGGGTCCCTAACATCCTGTGGTCCTGTGGGGCAGAAGAGGAGAGCAGCAGGGCTGCAGGGGTCCTTGATGCTGGGAAGAGAGAAACTTTAGAGCCTTGTGCTGGGTCCCCTCTGTGATGGTGGAGGGCAGCAGCTGCACTTCTCCTGCTGTGTGTTTCTGCTGACACAGGTCCCAGAGGCACTCAGATGGGCTGTTCACCAGCGAGTACAGCAAGATGAGAGGCAATGCTCAGGTTCAGAAATTCATCCAAAGCCTGATGGGCCGCAAGCGCAGGTGAGGGCTTTGGTGCCTGGGCAGGGCAGTAGAGGGGGTGGCATGGGCACTGCTTGGGAAAAGACAGTGCAAGTGGGTTGGGGCTTGGTCTCCTGTCCCTAGGCTGCTCCTGCAGCTGCTGTGCAAGAGCAGAGCTATCTCATCAGCCTGCCCTGCCTGTCACAGCCAAACCTCCTCACTGAGGCTGTTTCTCAGTACAAAACAACATTATCCATTGCTCCTCTATGTCAGGCTTGGTCCTTAGGACACAAACCAGAACAAAAAAACAGGCTGTGCTGCCATCCAGTGTGAGCTGGACAGGCTGGAGAACTGGGGTGGGAGAAATCCAATGGAATTCAAGAAGGGCAAGTGCAGAGTCCCAGCATCTGAGGAAGAACAACCTCATGCATCAGTACAGGCTGGGGACTGACCTGTTGGAGAGCAGCTCTGAGGAAAACGACTTGGGAGTCCTCATGGACAACAGGAGGACCATGAGGCAGCTTTGAGCCCCTGTGGCCAGAGAAGGGCAATGGCATCCTGTGGAGAGTTAATCATTATTAATTTTCTTTATCTAACCCAGCTCTCCAGACCCAGTCAACACAGATGTGCAGGGGACAGAAGAAGAAAACAGCCACAAGGAGCTTTGCCTGCTGTGGTTGTACCAGAGCTTTCTAAATAGCAGGTGAGTGGGACAGACCTGTTACTTTAATGGCTCTGCTCAACTGAATCCTGAAGCCTAAAGAGGACTCTTAATACCTTGTAAATGCCCAGGTTTTGCCCCAAACACAGAGTTCTGATGCAATGCAGCAGATCAGAAGGGCTGATAGCCTCCAAAAGACCCTCAAAAAGGGGAAAGGTGGAAGGAAGGGTTGTTGAATTGCCCAGATTTTAAAGGCACTTGTGCTAAACCCAGCTGGTGACTGGTCACTAGTGGTGATCCCCAGGGTTTATCGCTGGGATCAGTTCTCTCTAACATCTTGATCATTGTTCTGAATGAGGGAATCAAGGAACCCTCACTCAGTTTGCAGATGACACTAAACTGAGTGGAAGTGTTGATCTGCTTGAGGGTGGCAAGGACCTGCAGAGGGACCTGGCCAGGCTGGATCAATGAGCCAAGATCAAAGGGCTAAGGTTCAACAAAGCCAAGTGCTGGGTCCTGCATTTGGGTCACAACAACCCCGTGGAGGCTTCAGGCTTGGGGCAAAGTGGCTGGGAACTGCAGGGCAGAAAAGGACCTGGAGGTGCTAGTTGACAGCAGCTGGACATGAGCCAGCAGTGTGCTCAGGTGGCCAAGAAGGGCACCAGCAGCATGGACTGGATCAGGAATAGTGTGGGCAGCAGGTGTAGGGAAGTGCTTGTGCCCTTGGACTGGGCGCTGGTGAGGCCACACCTGAAATCCTGAGTTCAATTTTGGGCCCCTCAATCCATTGAGGGGCTGGAGCAGGTCCAGAGAAGGGAAAAAAAGCTGGGGAAGGCTCTGTTGAGGAGCAGCTGGGGGAACTGGGGTTGCTCAACCTGGAGAAAAGAAGACTGAGAGGAGACCTTCTGGCTCTCTACAACTCCCTGAAAGGAGATTGGAGCCAGGTGGGGGCTGGGTTCTTCTCCCTAGTATCAGGTGGTAGAACAAGAGGAAATGTCCTGAAATTGTGCCAGGGGAGGTCTAGGTTGGATATGAGGAACAATTTCTTTGCTGCAAGAGTGGTCAGGCACTGGAACAGGCTGCTCAGGGAGGTGGTGGAGGTGTTCAAGAGATGTGTGACCATGGCACTTGGGGACATCGTTTAGTGGCCATGGTGGTGGTGTTGGGCTGAGAGCTGGCCTGGATGCTCTGAGAGCTCTTCCAACCCAAATGAATCTATCAGTTCTATCACTCTTCGATTCCCCACCAGCATACCTCTGGGAATGCCACCACTGAACTCCAGCCCTCTGTCACACACTTTGGTACCTCCTGTGCCCTGCCAGCAGCCACACTGCCAGGGGTGGCTGGCAGAGCTAGGGAAGCAATGCTTTAGCCTAGGTGGGAGGTGTCTGTGACTCTGCAATCAATCCCCATCCATTTCTCTGCCTGCAGCCATGGTAATCTCTATTCCTACCTGCCAAGCCCATCTGGCACTCAGGTTTGCTTTACCTAAGGTAAAGCTGGCACTGAGATTGACAGTCACATAGGAGCCACTCATTTCAGATGGCAGACCCCAGGGAAATGAAATGATATCTTTTTCTAACCAGGGAATTGTCACCCTCGGCTGAAACAAGTGTTCTTCCCACTCAAAGAAAATCTGACCTAGCAGTTCAGGCAGAACATCTTTGCTACCCTGTCTTGATTTAGCTATGGATTCAAACATGCAGGTCATGCTGGACTGTCCCAGCATCTGGGCATAGCTTCTACTTAGTGAACAACCACTTTCATAGAACCACAGAATCATTTAGGCTGGACAAGACCTGTAAGGTCCTTGAGTCTAACCTTTAACCCAACACTAACCAGTCCACTGCTAAACCACATTGCCCAGGACCACCTCTTCACCACTTGCCAGTTCCTCCAGGGGTGGGGACTCTACCACTGCCCTGTGCAGCCTGGGCCAGGACTTGGCAACCCTCAAGGGCAAGAAATCATTCTCCATGCACAGCCTAACCCCCCCGGCATGATTTCAAGCTATTTGCTCCTGTCCTGTCACTTGGTCCTTGAGAAGAGCCCAACCCTCACCTGACTCCAGCCTCCTTTCAGAGAGTTACAGAGAGCCATAAGGTCTCCCCTCCACCTCCTTTTCTCCAGGCTGAGCAACCCCAGGTCCCTCAACTGCTCCTCACCAGTCCTGTTCTGCAGATTCTTCATCATCTTCATCACCCTTCTCTGGCTCCAGTCCAGCACCATTCAAGGAGATGTCTCTCCACTGAATCACAACAATCTGGAACCATAAACTGGCCCTTAATACCTCTTGTCCAGGCTCCCTGCCCATGGAGGCTGGGACTGGATGACCTTTAAGGTCCATTCCAGCCCAAACCATCCTGTGATTCAATGAATAAACAGGGACAATAACACCAACATCCTCTGTGCAACTGTGGGGTGCCTGGCTGCAACCAGCCTCCATCTGAGTGTCTCCACCACACATCCCCTCCTTGAAACCATCTTCAGATTTCTCCAGGTGACCTTTCACCCTTCTGCAGTCCTTGTCCCCAGGAATAACAAACTCTCCCTCCTTTTTTCCTCCCTGCCAACAGCCACTCAGACAGCGAGGCCAGGGAAGCTGCTGCCATGACCAGCCAGCTCCTTTGCCCTCTCTCCAAGCAGCTGGTTGGAAACGTGAAGGAAGACACAGACAGCTTTGAGTGAAGCTGGAGGGAACCACACAGCCAAGGAGACAACTCTGCTTGTACATAGCCTGGGGCATAAACAGGGAAGCTACTGAATTTGTTGAGGAAACACTCCTGAGATCAGCAAATGTTAAAAAAAAGAGAAAATCCTTCTGGAAAGCAGCCAAGCCTTGGTCCGAGCTGTGAGCCTGTCGGGGCAGACAGGTGCCAGTGGGAGCTGCTATCAGTAGATGGAGCCTGAAGGAGGCATTTGGCTTCCACCTCGTGCTAGCATCTGGCTGCCTGCTTCTGAGGCCAAATAAAGATCTGTCAGCTACACCTCTGCTCTCCCTGCTCCTTGGGAAACAGTGCTAATGCTGGCACCCAGGATGGCACCGTTACTGGTGCTGGATCATTAGGAGTGCAAGGTGGGGGGAGAAGCATTGTGCCAGGCTTCTCCTGCAGCAGGCATGCTGAGGTCCCTACCAATGACCTGGATGAGCAGATGCATAGAATCATAGAATGGTAGGGAAAGAAGTGACCTCCAGAGATCTTCAAGTCCAAGCTCTCTGCCAAAGCAGGATCACCCAGGTCACGCCACACAGGCACACACCCAGATGGGTCTTGAAGGCCTTCAGCAAAGGAGACTCCACAACCTCTCTGGACAGCTTGCTCCAAGCTTCCAGCACCCTCACAGTGAAGAAGTTTGCAGGTGACACCAAGTCAGGTGGCAGTGTTAATCTCCTGGAAGGTAGAAATATCTGCAAAGGGATCTGGCCAGATTGGATTGCTGGGCTGAGGCAAATGGGATGAGGTTCAACAAGGCCAAGTGCTGGGTCTTGCATTTGCATCACAACCTCCTGAATGTTCCAGGCTGGAAACTGTCTGGTGGGAAAGGACCTGGGCAGAAGCAGGGTTGGTCAACAGCAGCTGATGATGAGCCAGCAGTGTGCCCAGGTGGCCAAGAAGGCCACCAGCATTCTTGCCTGGATCAGGAGGAGTGTGGCCAGCAGGACCAGGGCAGGGATTGTTCCACACATCTCTGTGGCACTGCTGAGGCCACATCTTGAATTCATGGTTCAGTTTTGGGCCTCTCATTCCAAGAATGGCATTGAGGTGCTGGAGCAGAGCAGATCCAGACAAGGGTAGTGAAGCTGGTGAAGGGTCTGGAGAACAGGAATGGTGAGGAGCAGCTGAGAGATCTGGAGTTGTTCAGCCTGGACAAAAGGAGGCTGAGGGGAGACTTTCTGGCTCTCTGCAACTCCCTAAAAGGAGGTTGGTCCATCAGAAATTTCTGCTTGGAAGAGGCATCCTGGAGGACTTTTGAGAGGGGTGTTGGACAGCCTGCATTTTGTGAAGCTACTAACAGCCACTTGGCTAAAATGCAGCCCTTGATGGGATTTTAAAAGGAGCAGTAAGAGCAGCTGTCCCCTTTCTTCTGCTCCAGCAGAGGCAAACCATGGTGTTTCTTCACCCAAGAGACCAAATGTCTTGGCATGGAAAATGTTACTGAGGAGAGGACAGGAGAAGAGAGTAGAAAAGCATTTACTGAGGCTTCAGGAAGCTGTGGGGATGGAAAGAGTTGGAGCCTGGATGGAGATTCTGAGGAACTATCCTTACAAAGAGCCACTAGTGGCCACTGCTGGCCATGCCTTATCCCTACAGAGCTGCTGGACAATCACTGGGCTGTCTTGGGGTCCACCTGCAAAGGTGCTGCAGGTTGGCTGGGAAGAACAAGATTGTCCCAGGAGCAGAACTCTTCATCTCAGCTCAGGGAGTTCTCCAGGGCCTAGCTCCTTCCTTTATCATCCAAACAAAAAGCAGCCATGATGGCTTTGTCTTCACTGACACCTTTGCCTTTTCCAGAGCTGAAGACATTAGAGAGATGCCTTTTTAGGTTTGTTTTTTGTTTTGTTTGTTTGTTTAAAGGCTTTGGATCATCTTTTCAGGAACAACACCACAGACTAGGAGGAGGAACCATGAGTCATGGGCTGGAGAGCAAACTCATGCTTGAAAGGGGATGTGAGGCATGTAGGGAAAAAATGGCTAAAAGAGTTAATGTGCAAAGGTTATTTACAGCAGCATCACTAGGTGCTTAAAAGCTGTTTGGATGAGGAGCTTAAGGACATGGTCTAAGAGCTGCACAGAGAGAGATGTTAGGTTATGGTTGGACTTGATCATCTTAAAATCTCTTCCAACCAGCTGATTTTGTGATCAGGACTCTTTGTAGGGAATGATCTGACCAAAACTGCCTCTGGCACACCAGAAGCAATACATTTGCCTGCTGGCAGAGGCTGGAGCACACAGGCAGCTTGCTCTCATCCTCCTTCATCCTCATTTGGGGAGGCTTGACTCCCAGTTCGAAAATGCTTCAGGTAGCTCCTTGTTGCTACAGAGAGTTTAGGGTAGGAAAGACCCAGGAACAAAGTAGGAGCCTGGAGTTTGAGTCATCATGTTCCTGGTCATATCTTTTAATAAACCACCCAATGAGGCAAAGAGCCAAAGGTTGAACTGCAGTGATCCACTGCAGGCAGCCAATTACTGTGCCTCTGTGGAGCAGCGAACAGAGAAGAGAGCAGAGGGGGAAGAGGATCGGTTTAATCAGAAACAGAGACCTGCTCATCAGCTGGCAGCTCACCATGGCTGCTTCCCACTGGCTCCTCACCTCAGTGCTCTGCCTGCTGCCCTTCATGGCACACGTTTCAGCACAAGGTAAGCTCCTGTGGCACGTCTGTGGCCAACAGCACCAAGAGATTTTTAGACTCCTACTGGGAGACAGCTTTGTTCAGCAACCTTCTGGTAACCACCACAGGTGGGAGGTTGTCTTTTTGACTCCTGCTGGAAGATAGCTTTGCTCAGCAACCTTCCCTCCACTGGTAACCACCACAGGTAGGAGGTTGTCTTTTTGACTCCTGCTGGAAGTTAGCTTTGCTCAGCACTGACAGCTGCAGGAGGACTCGTGTCTCACCCAGCTCTGTCACAAACTAACCCCCTGGGGAATTGTGTGTCTCGCTTCCCCAGGATGCTCTGTGGATAACAACAGACCCAGTGTTCCTGAGAACAACCCAGTTGGCACCGTGGTGGCCACGATCCACGTGGAACCAGGCTTCACTGCGACGATTGATCCAAGCTCCCCTGACGGCAGCTTCTTCGCCATCCAGGGATCCGAGCTGCAGCTGATCCGAAGCGTGGACTATGAGGTGAGCCTTTAGCTGTGTGGGTCAGGTGGGTAACTCTCCCAAGGGAAGTAGTGGAGTCCTTGACATGGGACAGTGCTAAGTCTCAGCTTGGTGGGGTGCTGGGCTTTCAGTTCAACTCTACTATTGCCTGGAAAGGTTCTTGAGGCTCCTTCCAGCCTGGCATTCTGTGATTCTCTGGTAACGTGGGATGTACTGAATTTCAGCCTGCTGTCTTGGACATGTAACCTTGGCTTTGTAACCTGTTTGTAAAGGATCTAGGGAATAACTTTGAAAAATGAAACTACTTCAGCTGGGTTGGAGCTCACTGCTTGGGAGGTCAGCCCTGCACAAGCAGAGAATAAGGAGGGAGGGGGGTGGCTGCTGTCACCTTCCTTCAATGAGTCTGCATCAGTTAAAGAAAGGGGAAGCTTTAAACCCAATATATGTGCCAACTGGAGTGTCCAGAGCTCTCCCAGTTTGCCTATGGGGAAACACAGGTGACCTGCTTGACCTGCCCTGGGTGACCCTGCTTTGGCAGGGGAGTTTGGATGATCTCTGGAAGCCCTTCCCAACCCCTACTGTTCTGTGATGTTACCTGTGTGTGGATTTGTCTGATCCACTTCAGAACTAGAGTTAGTACCTTTTGACTTGCTTCTACAAAGGCTGGGGTTTGTTTTTGCATGCAGGAAGACACCTTGCTGTTGGTGTTCCTGACCTGTGAAAACGCTGCTGGGCAGGTGAGTGATCTTCCAGACCCTCAGCTCTGCTGCTGCAGGGCAGCCTGCACTTCCCTCTGCTCTTCCTAATCCACAGATGTCCTTTTCTTTGTAGACACACACACACTCTTCCCACAAAGAGAGAGCACCCAAGCTCTGTGGATGGAGAAGGGAGTGGGAATAAACCCACAACACCCACCCCGCCCCACCCCCCAACACACACAGCTCCATTCAGACCCCACCCTGCTGTGCTCCTTTCACCATTCCCCTTTGCTCACTGCAAGCCACCAGCAGCTCCTCATGGTCTTATTTTTGTCTTTGGTTCTCTCACTTTGCCCTTTCTGCAGAGTGATACTCTGCAAATCATTGTGACCATCCTCAACGAGAACGATAACAGCCCAGAGTTCCAGCAAACAAATTTCACTGAGGTTGTTCCTGAGGTAAGGATTTTATGGCAAAGAGGAGGGCACTGGAGCCCTGCTTAGGGTTAGCAGAGGGAAGCCTTCAGCCCATTTCACAGGGAGAATAACCAAAGCACCTTTGTTTCAGGATACAAAAGTGAACTCAACCATTATAGCCCGGGAAGAGCTGAGCGCCAGTGACGCTGACCTGGACATCATCTATTACGAGCTCACAACCACAGTGCCGGTGAGCAGCGTTCTTGGGGGTGGGGGGAGAATGGCAGCTCTGAAGGAGTCTTTGTGTTTAAGTCAGAACAGCCACAGCTTTCAGCCTCAAGTGCCTGGATGTGGCTTAGTTCTCTGCAGCTCCTAGCAGAGGTGTAGCTCTGTCTCAAACCCAAGCGCTGGTTTGGTTAGCAACCAACGCTACCAGTACCAAATTCTTGTGCTGCTCATACTGTTATTACACAACTTAAATGTTCATCTAGAATGTTCTGAACCCTATGATCCAGGGAAGTCTTGATGAGATGGTTTGTAAACAAACCAAGAAGACCTTTGCACCTTGCAGAGATCAGAATGGCTCTGAGTTGGGTAGGGGAAAGGAGGAGATAACGTCCTGTGTGCCAGCAGTGCCCATGCAGAGGGAAGATAACCTGAGCTACGCAACATCACACAAAAAAGTCTTTGGCAGAGCCAAAGGCTGACTCCACTTCCCCCCCCAGGCCCCAGTTTAGTGCTTTAGTTTGTTTGTTGTTAGGGGAATTGCTTGGGAACATGGGGAATTAATTCATAGAGATGTTTGGGTTGGGAAAGACCTCTAACATCATCGAGTCCAACCACTGAGCTTACACCACCATAGCCATTAAACCATGGCCCCAGCTGCCCTGTCTACACACTTGATGAACACCTCCAGGGATGGTGAGCTTGGAGCCTGATTGGGGTCAGTCTCTTCTCACAGGTAGTAAGGAAATATTGCCCCAGGGGAGGTTTAGGTTGGATGTGAGGAATGATTTTTTTTTTTTTTTTCCCCTTGAGGGTTATCCAGGCCTGGCCCAGGCTGCCCAGGGCAGTGGTGGATTCCTTATCCATGGAGGAGTTTCAAAGCTGTGGAGATGTGGTGCTGAGGGACATGGTTGGGCTTGACTGTGTTGGGTTAATGGTTGGATTCAATGACTTTAAGGTCTTTTCCAACCAAAATAACCCTGTAAGCAGCATGAGGCCCAAGGCAAGTGGAGAAGGTTGTAGAGTAAAATGCAATGTATGTTATCTCAGTTTGGATTTAAGAGTTGCCCCAAAGTTCAGCTGTGCTGGGCTAAAGGCAGGGATTTTGCTGGCTCTCAGAAGCTGAGCCCTCTTAGATGTGTTTTGTGCATGGATGGGAGATTGCTTGGCTGTGGTGGACCTAAAATCAAGGATTGCTGGCAGTGTTTTGAGGGTAAGGAATAAATGAGGCAAAAGATTTCATCTAGTAGCTGAGGTAGGCTGGCAAAGGTGGGCATCCAGGTGAACAAATCTCACAGGGGCATGAACAAACCTTTCTGACCAGCCAGGCAGCTCCAGTGTGCAACTTCCAAGATTAAACAGACCTCACATACTCATGCTACTCCCCACCCCAGGTCCCAAGGATTAAAGGTCTGCCTGTGATGGCAAACACAGCCATGAGCAGTATTTTGGACATGTCTGTGACTGAGGCTACTAGAAGGGCTTTTTCTTTTCCCCACCAGGCCACAGATGGTTACTTTGCCATCAAAGGAGTTAACAACCCAGAGATTTATTTACAAAAAGCACTGGACTATGAGAAATTCAAATGGACAACACTGATCTTGTATGCAAGGGTAAGTTCTGCAGGAGGAACAAAACACAGTGCTTGCCCCAGTCTCCCTTGGCTGAGGGGTAAGGCTGAATGGGAGATTTTGGAGACAGTGGGAGGGAGGGTGGGTACTGAGGGGGTGAACTAGGAGCAACCTTCCACTGTCCATCACTAAAGGGTGACAGGCTTGAGTCAGCTCACCTTTGTCACATGAAGGAGACAGTTTACTGCTTCAGCTAATCTCACATCAGCTGCTGAGCCTTGGAGTGGAGCAGTCCCAGGGCCTCTGTTTTGGCAATACAACCTGCATCTCACCAGCATGCCTTGCCTTTGGGCACAGGACAGGCCTGTGAGCAGCACCGAGCCCACCAACACAGCCAGTGCCACAATAAACATCATCATTGAGCAAGCTGACACCAAACCACCCTGGTTCCTACCCTGCACCTTCGTTAACGAGGAGAGGAGCATTTGCATCAGCAGCCTCTACGCTGGGAGGGTCAATATGTCCGAGCTGGCGGTAAGCAGGCGTGGTCACTGTCCTTGGTGCTCTCAGAGTACAGGGCCGCAGGCTGCATTGGGCTGAAGGGGTCTTTAATGCTCAGCAAGTCCAACAGCCCCCCTTAGAGTGAGCAGGGACAACCACAACTGGAGCAGGCTGTTTAGAGCCTCATCCAACCCAAGCTGGAATGGTTCCAGCTGCTTGAGAGAGTCCAGTGCAAAGCCAGAGAGATGCTGAAGGGAGTGGAACATCTCTCTTATCAGGAGAGCCTGAGGGAGCTGGGACTCTGCTGCTTGGAGAAGAGGAACCTGAGGGGTGACCTCATCCATGTTTATTAGTATGTAAGGGATGAGTGCCAACAGGCTGGAGCCAGGCTCTGCTCAGTGATGCACAGTGACAGGACAAGGGGCAATGGTATAGGAAGTTCCATGGAAACATGAGGTGGAATTTTTTCCCTGTGAGGGTGACAGAACACTGGAAGAGGCTGCCCAGGGGGGTTGGGGAGTCACCCTCTCTGGAGATACTCAAAACCTGCCTGGATGTGTTCCTTTGTGATCTGCTCTGAGTGATCCTGCTCTGGCAGGAGGGTTGGACTGGATGAGCTCTGAGGTCCCTCCCAGCCCCTGACAGTCTGTGATTCCAGGGGTTCTATGTCATCTCAGGTAATATCCAGATGCTATTCCCAGTGGGGAGTGCCTAAGAATTTCAGTGAGCTTGTGCTGAACTCTAGCCATAAATCACAGAACTTTTAAACATCAGCTGCTCCACTCCCTGTGCAGATGATTCAGCATGACAGGGAGTCTTCATCACCCTGGAAAGTGGAGACTCCCACCCCAGGCAGCACTGTTTGTTCCTGCAGCACAGGGCAGGAGGGCCAAGAGCTGGAAGTTCCTCTGCTCCAGGCTGTCTCAGCTCTGCCCTGTTACAGCCACATCCCAGCAGGAAATGCCATTCTGCCCAGACAAACCCCCCAGAGCCATGCTGGAAGAGGATAAAGCTGCTGCAGTGCCAGCTCTGATGCTTCATTTTGTCATTGCAGACAGAGCCACTCGTCCTGGAGCCAGGACCTATCTATGCTATTGATCCTGACTACACCATCAACGAAAGAATCACCTACAGCATTGTTGGTGGTGAGTAGAAAGTGTCACCTTCCACAGACTGCACTGCCTCTATGTCCCCTCTGGGATACCCTCCATGGCACTTAGGAGGTGGGGGCCTGGGCATTTGGCTCCTCTGTTTCTGCCACAGAAACATCATAGAATGCCAGGTTGGAAGAGCCTCAAGGATTATCTGGTCCAACCTTTCTAGGCAATAGCAAAGCTGAAACGAGATGGCTCAGCACCCTGCCAAGCTTCCAACTGCCCCAAACCATCACTAGATCCTCAGAACACTGTGGGTTAAATAGAAGAGACTATGCAGAGGGGAAAGAAAAGTGAATCACAGTGCCACACACCAACCTCAGTGAAGTCTGTTTTCCTTAGGGGGAGGTGAGACATCTTTATCTCAAGGCTTTCAGGCTCCACTTTGCCAGTCTGGCCACGCCACTCCAATTCAGGCTCTGAGCTGAACGTGGAACTCCCACATGAGCAGCATCATTGCCAAGGATGCTGATTTTATTCCCCAGCACATTGCCACTCTCTATCCTACCCTTTTTAGTCTTGATTTGAAGAAGATTGCCTGGATAGAGCCAGTTGATTGCCCAGTCAGTGCCTGGACCGTTTGTTTCTTTGAAAGGATTTCCTCTCTGTTATGTTCTGGTGGGGTTTATCTTCTCAGTTTATCCTTCCCTTATCTCTCCTGACACAAAGTTTGGGTTCATTTAGGTTTGGGTTAGGGCACTGAAAATCTTCAGTGCTCAAACTGCACCAGAAGCTCTACACTCTAGGCATTCTGAAGACTTTAAGCTGGGCCTAGGCACTGAAGACAGATCTTTGCTGTCCTATCTCATCTACTTGTGTTCACAAACACCTTCTTGATGCTTTTTGGCTTTAGAGTGCCCCTAAATCCCTGGCTAGTGCTCCTACCCCTTGGAGCAGCCAGGCAGGCAAGGGAAAGAGCATTGTACCCAGGAGGTGTCGTCACTAAAACATGAGTCAGTGAGCTGCAGGTCACTTTATGAAGGTATCTGGTGACTGAAGAGTCTGTTTTGTTTAGGGAACACAGACAATGTCTTCTCCATGGATGCTGACACAGGCAATCTAACAATGAACAAACCTGCAACTTCCCCAGACTCCTACCTGCTGCAAGTCATGGTAAGTCTGATGGCATTGCAGCCACCAAGCCAGCACACCAGGCTGTCTAGCAAGCAGCACTCTTGATGTGACAGGAGGCATCCACATGAACAATTAAAGCTAACTGGCTCACAGCCTTCCTTTTGGAAGGGCCCAGGGTCTGGCCAGTGCCTTATAGCAGCCCAGAAGCTCTTGTAGAAGTTAGGAGGTGTTGTCCCTTACAGGTGGGTTGCAATCTCAAAACAAATGAACTGAATGGGGACACCCTGCTGAGCTGAGAGTGCCGAGGAGCAGCACTGGAAGGCTTTCTTTAGGCATGATTGTGTTACTCTAGTTAGCAAAACTCAGCCCAGGAGACAAGTTCCTCTTTTGGCTGCAGCTCAAGAGGAAAAGAGGGGACTTGAAAAGTGCTCTCTGCACAGACATAGCCAAGATGTGGACTCTCAGCCAGCTGCTGCACTGACCCACACACTCACAAAGATGAAAGCCTGCCTTTTGGCACTGGAATCTCACTGGTTTGTACTGGAGCATGGCAATTGTTCCAGGTGTGGCCCTTGTGGAGGGCTGTATCTAGACTTTGGAGCTAGACCAAGACTGAGGGGACGGCCAACAAAAGCAGCAAGCTAAACCAGAAGGACTCCAAACTGTATGGTCCTTCTGGCTCAAAGCTCTCTGGAAATACACAGCCTGCAGTGGGCTTCACACCAAACTTATCCTTTTGATTCTCAGCCCCAAGGGGAAAAAGTCAGCATCTCTACCTCTCTCTTATCTCCCTTCTCTCTAGGCCACCCAAGTCAACAACATCCAGAAATACTCCATAGCCAGTGTAGAGATTAAGGTCATCAATAAAAGTAACCATGCACCATACTTCGAGAGCAGCATCTACAATGGGACAGTGTTTGTTAATCAGGCCCCAGGAAGCTTTGTCTTCCAAGCTGAGCATCCTTCAAGCCCCCTGAGGATAACAGCAGTGGATGATGATTTCCCTGATGTAAGTATCTGTAATGGATTCTTCTCACTGCTTCAGGGCTAAAGTGGGGTCAGAAAACATGAGGAAGGGGAGGTGGGGAGAAGAAAACATATATCTCTTCCTCTGCTCTTCCATGTGTTTCCCTGGAAACTCCACACAGATCAGAACTGCTTATGGTGTGTTGTAACATGGAGAAGCTGCTAGACTCCCAACAGCTTGTCCCACCCTGCTCTGTGTAGGTGCAGAGCAGCATGCTGAGTAAAGCTCAGGGTGAGCAAACACCCTGGCACTGAGGAACTGCAGGGTGTCCAGAGAGGGATGACAAGGCTGGCCAAGAGTCTAGAACACAGGTCCTGTGAGGTACAGCTGAGGGAACTGGCACTACTTAGTCTGGAGAACAGGAGGCTGAGGGGAGACCTCAGCACTCTCTACAGCTCCCTGAAAGGAGGGTGGAGGGAGGTGGGGGTTGGTCTCTTCTCCCTAGCATCAGGCAGCAGAACTAGAGATGGCCTGAAGTTGTGCCAGGGGAGGGTCAGGCTGGATATCAGGAACAATTTCTTCTAAGAGTGGTCAGGCATTGCAATAGGCTACCCAGGGAGGTGGTGGAGTCACCACCCCTGGAGGTGTTCAAAAAATGTGGGGCCATGGTTTGATGGCCATGGTGGTGCTGGGTTGATGGTTGGACTGGATGATCTGGGAGGGCTTTCACAACCCAAACAATCTATTCTACAATCTACTGCCCTATGCCCACGCTCACACTTGTCTTACCTGTCGTACTTGGCAAGCCCTGCCAATGGGTTAAGAAGGTGCACACAAAGCCTAGTGTTGTTTAGCCATCCCTCCTTCTGCCTTTGCAGAAAATCAACCCCAACATTGAGTACCACATAAACAACACAGATTTCACTGCAACCAAAGATGGACTCATCCTGACAAACGTGGTGCTGCAGTCCCCAGGAACAGTCACCCTTGAGGTAAGGCAACTTTCCTCATTGTCCTGACAGTGGTGTGGAAGGAAGGGGTGGTTTCTGGGAAAGCAGCACCCAGGTGAGATTCTGCTAGGTAAGGCACCTTGTGACAGGAGAGCAACACTATGCACCCTAAATGGGTATGGATGGAGGCAGATGAAGTGACAGCAAATGTGATGCAATGTCCCTGTGCCCATGCCAGTGTGCCCATGTTGCTGTCCCTGTGCCCATGCCAGTGTGCCCATGTTGCTGTCCCTGTGCCCATGCCAGTGTGCCCATGTTACCGTCCCTGTGCCCATGCCCAGTGTGCCCATGTTGCCGTCCCTGTGCCCATGCCCAGTGTGCCCATGTTACCGTCCCCGTGCCCATGCCCAGTGTGCCCATGTTACTGTCCCTGTGCCCATGCTGTGTGCCCATGTTACTGTCCCTGTGCCCATGCCCAGTGTGCCCATGTTACTGTCCCTGTGCCCATGCCCAGTGTGCCCATGTTGCTGTCCCTGTGCCCATGCTGAATGCAGTATCCCTGTGATGCAAGCTGCATCTGGTGCCAGCTGCAGAAGTGCTTCTCCAGTCCTGTGGGACAATACCACTGGACACAGGGAGAAGTCAGCTGAGGAGATTGTAGGAGCCCCCCTCCTACACTCTGGTGCTGCTTAACAAAAAGCCACAGCTGACTGTGGGG
>VWZE01024840.1:377399-412261 GCA_013396675.1 Eubucco bourcierii
AAGGGTAAGGAAGTGGAGGTTGATGTGTGGGTGTGGGCAGGGTATGACTGCTGGCAACTACCCCAGCTCTAAAGCCTACAGCCCCAAACTTAGAAATCTGTTGGCAAATTCATAACATTCTTAGCTCAAAGGGAACAGTTTGTAACTCTGAACTCCTAAGAAGTTAGATCTCCACTTTCCCCATCTGCCAGCTAGTGACAATAGGCTCCCCAAGGCTTCCCTAGCACAATGCTATGCCTGAACCAGCTTGACTGTGTTAGCTACACATTGTAGGTGAGATGCCAGCACACACTTCTGCCTGCCCCCCACTACTCACTGCCTCTGTCCAGTGCTGTGCTGCAAAGCTGCACACAAACCATGTGCTGGGGCTGGACCAGCACAGGGAATCCTCAGAGCTCTTCTTCCTCTGTGACCAGACTGTCCAGCTCCAGTGCTGCTGTGAGGGTGTGGTGAGGATACAGGCAAGGTGCTTTGTCCATAAAGGGCCCAGCAGATGCCCTGAGGGCCAGCTGGAGATGCAGGAAGTCCTAAGCTCTCTTCCCTGTGTTCACACAGGCTGTTGGCACAGACCTGGTGAGCCTGCAGAAGGCGAGCACGGTGGTCGTGGTGGAGGCTGTCCTGGCCGCAGGTAGGTTGGTGTCTTTGGTTTCTGCTTTCTTGGGAGCCTCTTCTGCTTCTGTAGGCCAAGGGGCAAGGGCAGGTCACACTGTAAACCTGGGCTGAGGCCAGCTCCACAACTACAGAAGCCTCATCCCTGGAACCATTCCAGGTCAGGTTGCTTGGGCCTCTGAGCAGAGTCCAGGTCAATCCAAGACCACCATGGCCATTAAAACACACCCTGCAGTGCCATGTCCACACATTAACTGCTGGAGAGAGTCCACTGCAGAGCCACAAAGATGATGGAGGGAGTGGAACATGTCTCTTATGAGGAGAGACTGAGGGAGCTGGGGCTCTGCTGCTTGGAGAAGAGGAGCCTGAAGGGTGACCTTATTCATGCTTAGAAATATGTAAAGGGTGAGTGCCAGGAGGCTGGAGCCAGGCTCTGCTGGGTGATGCCCAATAACAGGACAAGGAGCAATGGGTGGAAGCTGAGGCTGAGGAAGTTCCATGTAAACGTTAGGAAGATTTTTTTTCCCTGTGAGGACGACAGAACACTGAAATGGGGCGGGGGGTGGGGTGGGGTTGGGGAGTCTCCCTCTCTGGAGATATTCCAAACCCACCTGTGTGACCTGCTCTGGATGATCCTGCTCTGGCAGGGGTGTTGGAGTAGAGAGCTTTTGAGGTCCCTTCCAGGCCCTAACATTCTGTGATTTATTGAACACTCCCAGGGCAGTGACTCCTCCCTGGGCTCAGAACTGAACCCAGTAACTGGAATTTGTTTTATACTCTCCTTCTGGGACATGGCAACTGCACAATGCCCTCTGGTTTCTGACCTACCAGTGCTGGAGCCAGCTCACTGGGCTCTCAGGCTGAATCATTCCACCAAGCTGAGGCAGCTTTCAGAGAGGTTCTGTGCTGGAGAGGAGGAGAAAAGGGAGGTGGAGCTGCCCATCAGCTCCCTGGGCTGTGGTTCTCCGGGAGCACAGCCTCCCTGACATCCCTCCCCAAGGTATTAATGATAAACTGAGGGTGCAGTCAAATGTGCAGGCAATACTCAAAGTCCACTCTCATAAAGAGGGTAGCAGCAGAACAAGGCAGTGTTTGATTAACCATTAAACCTGAGGCTAATTAATGCTATAAAACGAAACCAGAAAGCTTAATATCAAGAATCCCACTGACAGCAACAAGCAAAGGTGATTAACCATGAGGAAGATATTATTGCTCAGGCTCTGCTCACCTGCTCCTTGGGATAGGACAAGGAGCAGTGGATGGAAGCTGCAGCACAGGAGGTTCCAGCTCAACACAAGGGGGAACTTCTTAACTGTAAGGGTCCCAGAGCATTGGCACAGGCTCCCCAGAGAGGTTGTGGAGTCTCCTTCTGTGGACACTTTCCAGCCCTGTCTGTATGTGTTCCTGTGTGGCCTGAGCTAGACTGTATGGTCCTGCTCTGGCAGGGGGGTTGCACTCAATGATCTCTTTGTGTCTTTTTCAACCCTTGACATCCTGTGATCCTACAAGGAGGATCTCTACACAAATGCTTACACGGACCCAAGGCAGAAAACATGAGGTGCTCCTGAGCAGGCTGGTGCATGTGGCTGGAAGAAGGCAGGAAAGGACCTGCTAGAGCTCTTCCTCTTTGTTATGCTTTTGTCTCTCTTCAAGTGTCAGAGCTGATGTTCCAGAGTAAGGGAAGCTTTGCATTTTCACACACAGAGGTGCACACTCTGATGTAAATGAGTCAAGTGTTAAAGAGCTGCCTGCCAGGTGCAGCCATGGATGGCTCAGCCTAGGCAAGTCATGATGGAAAAGTCATTGTGCTGAAGTGGATATCTACACTTCATAAAGCCACAGAATCACTTAGGAGGGAAAAGACCTCCAAGATCATTGAGTTCAACTGCTAACCCAGCCAAGTCCACGACCAAACCATGTCCCTCAGCACCACACCTCCACAGCTTTGAAACCCCTCCACAGACAGGGACTTCACCACTTCCCTGGGCAGCGTGGGCCAGGACTTGACAACTCTCAAAGGCAAGAAATTGCTCTCCATGCCCAACCTAAACCTCCCCTGGGGCAACTTGAGACCATTTCCTCTTGTCCTCATACCTTGGGAGACCAACCTCCACCTAGCTCCAGCCTCCTTTCAGAGAGTTGTAGAGAGCCAGAAGGTCTCCCCTCAGCCTCCTTTTCTCCAGGCTCAACATCCCCAAATCCCTCAGCTGCTCCTCACCACCTTCACTGCCCTCCTCCAGCCCCTCAATGTCCTTCCTGGAGTGAGGGACCCAAAACTGAATCTAGGATCTGAAGTGTGGCCTTCCCAGTGCCCAATACCAGTGAATGATCCCTGTCCTGGTCCTGCTGGCCACACTCTTGCTGATCCAAGCCAGGATGCTGGTGACCTTCTTCGCCAACTGGGCACACATATAACTTACTGGAAGTTTAAGACTCTATGAGTGGTCACCTTAAATCAAGTCCTTTGAGGAAGGATCCTGTGATATGGAATAGATCCTGGTCACATTCTGCAGCACAGGAGGCATCTTTGCCTTTCAGAAAGTGGCTGGAGCACTGCGTTACAAAGCTGGCTGCCTTCTGCAGGCCTTGTAACACTGCTTTGCTTGCTTTGCAGCTGTAGTCTCCTCTGACAATCCATACAGTGCTCAGGATATGGCCATCTTAGGTGGGACACTGGCAGCACTGCTACTGGTTGCCTTAGTCTTCCTTGGAGTGCTGCTGTACAAACAGTACGGGAAACGACTCAATGATGTGATGAGGAAAAAGGTAGGTGCCTTCTGCAGACCAGAGCTTCTGAGCAGGGTTTAAGGGCTGGATGGGCTGTCCAAACACTGCACAGGTTTGTGTGAGGGTGAAGGATGGCTCCTGAGACACAGTTTGCAAAGGTAGCAGTGGGGTTTGCTCTTCTTTTCTGCTCCTTGAGGCCAGATGGCCTCAAGTAGACATGGTAAGGAGAGGCTCACAGCTCCAGGAAGCACAAAGCCTAGGATGAACCTGACACAGAGCAAGTCTCTGAAAAATGTGTCTGTGGTATAAAGCACTGTTCACAGCCAAAGGAGGGAAAGGTCCCTTTGGATTCTGCCCTAAAGCCTGGGCAGTGTTCTACACCTGAGCTATTTGTTGTTGGCCCTCTCAAGCCCCTGGCAGGTTGGTTTCTCTGAAGGTTAGGGTGTGATTCCGCTGAGCAGATGTTGGTCTCTGTCTCAGGATGGGACTGCCAGGAGCCTAGGCTCCAGTGCCTGCAGGATGAGCCCAGAGCACACAGCTCAGGTGAATCACAACCACCCTTCCTCCCAAGGAAGGGAAATCCCACTCCAGAGAAACTCCTCAAGAGGACAGGTACAGTGTGGTGCACACTGCTTGGTGCTCAGCCCTCCTGGGGAACATGCATCTGCCTCTCTGCAAAAAACCCAGAAATTGAGTCAATAAAAGAGAGCTGCTGCAGGGAGCCACATCTATCCCTGCAGCTTCAGGCAGATGGAGCTACAAAGCAAGCCGAAGTTTTCCTGAGCTGAGTCACTTTGGCTAACCCTTTCCCCCTCGGATCGGCTTCTTTCCCTTTCACTGCACTTACAAAGTGTCTCTCCTGTCCTGTAGCTCTCCAAGAAAACCTCTGAGGGCTACCACAACCAATCTTACAAGCCAGATGAGCAGCCAGATGTGAGCCCTGCACCTGATGAAGCCTCAGAGAAGGGCAGTGTCAGGTCAGTGACAGCTGTGCAAGAGCAGCCAGCACTGTCCTCAGCTTTGCCAACCACAGAGGAAACCGAGAGCCTCCCAAAAGCTTCTGTAGCTTCCACCAAGGCTTTCGACCAGGAAGAGAAAGGGGAAGAAGTGGAAGAAGAGGTTGAGCGTGAGAAAGAAGTGAAGTCTATCCTTAAGACAGACAGGCAGGTGGCAAATGATGGCTACAAAGCTGTGTGGTTTAGGACTGATGTAGATCCTGAAGCTGGAGAGAGCATTGAAGTGATTGAGGACAACACCGCAGAGAGTGATGATGACAGTGACCGAGATCTGCAGAGGAATGAGGAAGAGGAAGAGGACGATGACAAGTATCTGCACAGAGGGCAAGGAGTGTCCTTTGCCTCAGAGAGCTCATCTGTGCCAGCTGCAGGAGTGGTTGTCAACATGTCTCACACAGATTCACTGGCAGGAGATGACAGCAGCCTATAATGGAGACAGACCTGCACTGGCCCCCAAAACAGGGGGAGCCCAGCAGCTTTGCTGGCATGAAGCTCATCTTCCTGCCCAGGGGGGCACACTGGAATGCAGGAGGATGAGGCTGCCTCTCCTGCTTGCCTGAATGCAGTGCTTAAAGCTGGAAGACATTATAACTAACTCAAGCTTTTAGTGAGACCTTGAAATACCACCTGAGATTTTGGGGGTCTCACCTCTCCACTTTCCTGCCTCTTCCCCCTCACATCTCATGGCTGAGCCTGGCTGCAGGTACAGCAGAGCTGTAGCTGAACTGACCCTGAATCACTTTGCCCAGCTCATGGTAGCAATCAGTTACACAATGAGGTGCTTTCTCCTCCTGGTGGGTACAGAAGCAAGCCAGCAGTGACTGCTGGGCAGTGCCCTTTACCAGGGTGTCGCCAGCTGCAGGGCACAAGCCAGCACAATTCACTCTGGCTCTAATTGCCCATATGGCTGTATGCAGGAGCAATCTTGAGGGCTTGGCTGTGCTCTCCACTGTGCCAGACTCTATGACCTCAGTGCAAACAGCTGGTATTGTGACATTATGGTCCCCATCCTGTCAGCAGCCAGAAGATTTCATACTCAGGAGCTGCTGGTTCCTCTGGCAAGGTAAATGAGGACTGCACACTGTAAACCAGGACTGATGAGGTCTCCTTCACTGATGGACTTTGGCATCCATTTTTCTATGTCATAAAACCACTGTCATAAAACTCCTAACTGTGCAGTGCTTCTGTAGGTGTCTGCCAGGGAAGGACAGAGCTCTGCCATGACCTGCCTAGAAAATGCCAGAGCTCCTTCAAGCTCTGGTTTTTTTGGGGCAACAAAGGCTATTGCTCCCAAGGTGCAGGGTATGGGGTCAGCACTGCCTCCAGTGCCAGATGACAGCCTTTCTCTGGTCCTTTCTTGTCTCAAATGCCAACTCCTTTTCATACTACTTTTCTCAGCAGTCTCATTTGATGGCAAAAAAAATCCTTCAAGCTTTAGCTAGATGCAGCCCAAGAGCAGAAAGGCCTCACTGAGAGCAAGCTCAGCTGATGAGCTGGAAAACCTGCTGACCTCAGGAGATGACAGTATCCTTGGCTGCTGGACGCCTCCACCCTCAATCCTCCCTCATCTTTCAGCAATATTGTCTCCAGTTATGGTCCTGCCATAAAGCCCAGTTCAGCACAGTGAGTACACCCTTTCCAGGCAGCATGGGGAGTAAAGTGTTTGATGCTCTGCCTGACTTCCCATCTCTTCCTGCAGTTAGCAACCAGAAGCTGGGCTGATTTCCAGTGGCTGAAAATACAGATCAGAAGCAGCGAGCTAGCAGCAGCTGCCCTTAGTTTTCTCATTTTGAGGCTAGTTCCAGAGCAGACAGGGGCTGCTGAGTGTTTTCACTGCAGAGTGGCCAAGACAGGGATGCAGCAGCAGGATTTAGTGTCACCACAGTTAATCTCACTTCCTCAGCTTAGGACAACAGCAGAGGATTGCAACAAGACAGAGAAACAAATATATGGATAATCCTGCCCTGCCCCTGCGAGCCAAGTTCCACCTTGCTGTCCTTGCTCCAGAGAACCCCCAGAGAGAGACAAACCAGAGCTTGGCTGCTGGGATCTTCACATACACCAAAGCACAAATGATCTCCATGGGGGAGAAGCACCTGAGCAACCTGGGATTGTTTAGCCTGTGGAAAAGGAGGCTGAGGGGAGACCTTCTGGCTCTCTGCAACTCTCTGGAAGGAGGCTGCAGCCAGCTGGGGGTCAGGCAGTTCTACCAAGGACAAGAGGAAACTGCCTCAAGTTGCACCAGGCGAAGGTTAGGCTGGACATGAGGAACAATTTCTTCCCCCAAAGGGTTGTCAAGCCCTGGAACAGACTGGTTAGGGCAGTAGCAGAGTCCCCATCCCTAAGGGGATTTAGAAGATGTAGAGTTCAAGTGCTGAGGGGCATGGAAAAAACCACTGTACCACAACTGGAAGTTCTACAGCAACTTGAAAAAGCCAAAGGCCTTCACAGAAAAATGAACTAAGTATGGGCTTAGCTATTTCCAAGCAAATCTCTTGTGTTTGCAAACAAAAACCCTTACACATCATCACTTTAACACTTAGGGGTTCATATCCTGAACATTCAGGTGACAGACTCAGAACATAAATCATCTCAGGAGCCTGTGATCTTAACTTCAAGACAAATCAAAACAATCCACTCTCTAAAGTTCTGCATTCCAAAACTATAAAACTTAAGTTATGAATAGGGAAGAATCACAGAATGTTAGTTGTTAAGGGACCTCCAAAGATCATTCAGTCCAACCCCCCTGGCCAGAGCAGGATCACATCACATAGGAACACATCCAGGCAGGGTTTGAATATCTCCAGAGAGGGAGACTCCATAACTCCCCTGGGCAGCCTGTTCCAGGGTCCTGTCACCCTCACAGCAAAAAAAAAACCAACAAAACCAACCAACAAATTTCTTCATGTTGCCACAGAACTTCCTGTGCATCAACTTCCACTCCTCCCAATTTGGTGTCATCAGCAAACCTGCTGACAGTGCACTCTGTTCTCTCATCCAGGTCACTGAGAACATATTAAATAGTACTGATCTCAGTACTGACCCCTGAGGCATTCCACTAGAGGCCTCCAACTAGATTCTGCCCCATTGACTACAACTCTGACTTCTTTCTTTCAACTAGTTCAGGTCCACTTCACTACCTGATCATCCAGACCACACTTGCTCAGATTGGCTGCAAGGATGCTGTGGGAGATGGTGTGAAATTCTTTCCTGTCAGCAGTTCCTGAGCAGATACCTGCCAGAAGGAGAGGAACTCAATACAGCTGAACATTTAGACAGGAGTTCATTTCTTTAAGAGTCTGTTAAGAGGCACTTTAATATACAATCATTAAAAAAAAAAAAAGTTCCCAGAGTTTTCCAAGTGGTTTTCTATGCTTGCTGAGACCAGAAAAACCGATCACACCTTTCCAACATGGTCTGAATCAGTGCTCTGCAATGAAAACAAAGAGGGGGGAGGGGGGGGGAGGTCAGAGAGTAAAAAAAGCTGAGAGAACAACTGACGTTGGTTGCTTCCTAAAGAAAAATTTGTCCAAAAGGTGATTGCATATCAGAATTAACATTGTGACATCACCACACAGGCCTTGTCAGGAAGGGAGAGAGGAGATCAGAGTCTGTGCAAGACTCATCCTTTTCAGATACATCTTTAAGGTACCATTTCCTGTTTCCTCACCTTCCAGTTCTAAATGCCTATACTGCACAATACAGAGCTCATCAATAACAAAAGCTCTCAGCTGAGTTTGAAACCAGAGGTTTAAAATGTCTAAGTGCATCAGACACTTTAAACCTCTAAAATGTCTAAGTGGATCAGACATTTCAAACCATTAACTGTTAACTGCAAAGAAAGGTTAAAACACCAAGCTCCAAAAGGAGCAGCGTGGATGCTCTGCTGTTGCATCACCTTACCTTTGCCTTTTCTCAGCAATTCTGAGTATCTCACAGACACCAGCAAATCTGTCAGACAGCTCTAGTGCCAAGCCACACTCTTGCAAGAGAGGCAAGGCACGATTTGGGCCAATGGCCCTTGCCAGCAGCAGTGCTACGTTCTCCACGGTGATGCGGTCTGGGCTGCCGCTGCTGCCGGCGCTGCCGTTCCGTGGGTTGTGCTGGTGGGAAGCTGTGCTGTGATCCTGTGCGAGGTGCAGAAGCAGCTTCCACTCTTCTATGGTCTCTGGGAGGGAACCTGGATGTAAAAGGAGTTGGTATACACTATTTGTAGAACAAGGGTTATTTAAAGCCTACTGTTTTAAATCTCTTCTGGTTTTCTCTTTGAAGGTTGAAGGAAACCAAGAGTTATCAGCAAGCAGAGCATGCACAGAAGTGTGCTGCCCCATCTGGCTCAGGGTGAAGATTTCAGTATCTTAAGGGGGCCTACATGACAGCTGGGGAGGGACTTTTTAGGATGTCAGGCAGTGATAGAACTGGGGGCAATGGAACAAAGATAGAAATGGGTAGATTCAGACTGGATGCCAGACTCCTCTGCTCAGACAGAACCTCCCAGGTTCCAGTTTGTGCCCACTGTCCCTTGTGCTGTCCCAGGACACCACAGGAAACAGCCTGGCCACTTCTCGAGACCCATCCTTCAGATAGGAATGGGTAGATTCAGACTGAATATTGGGAAGAGGTTCTTCATCATGAGGGTGGTGAGACCCTGGAATAGGTTGCCCAGGGAGGTGGTGGAAGCCTCACCCCTGGAGGTGTTTAAGGCCAGGCTGGATGAGGCTCCGGACAGCCTGATCTAGTGTGAGGTGTCCCTGCCCATGGCACGGAGGTTGTAGCTACATGATCCTTGTGGTGCCTTCCAATGCTGACTGATTCTATGATTCAGTGGTGAACTCTATGCACAAAGTTTCAAACTAGTTCAGTGTGTGAGGTTTTGGATTAAATCCAGAAACAAAGAATTGTTCTGCTCCATCTTAGGGCTACTGGAATTTTCTTCTGTGTTCTGCCACATGATACAAGACTCAGTGTGTGCAAACATGCTGGCAGGGAGTTGTGCTGTGCAAGGAGGATAGCTACTGCTCTGTCTGCAACACCAAATTTACCTTCATCTCCCTACTGAGAAAAGGTCAATAATGTAGAGTTGTTTAAACATTTTCTGGCTCAGCTCTGGACAAATCAGGACATAACACAGAAGTATGTTTACACAGATTAAGACTCACTAACCATCTTCTCCATTCAATAGGCTCAAATCATCCAAATGAGCAATAGTAGTAAAGGCTTCTCTTCTTCTATCCAGCTCCAGGCAGAGAAAAAGATATCCAGGCCAAAATCTGGAACAAGAGAGTAAAGATTTCCAGGAATCAGACACTCAGTCTAAATTACAAGTCAACAATTACTGAATGAGCAATATCAGTGAAGACAGAAACAACTGCATTTCCTGCATGCCAGAAAGCACTCCAAAGTGGGGATACAGGGAAGATCCCTTAACCAAAAGAGGTATTTGGTACATTAAACTGGAGGACACTCAATAGTCATAGAACAGTTTAGGTTGGAAGGAGCCTTAGAGATCATCTACCCCAACCTCCCTGCCATGGGCAAGGACATCTCTCAACTAGACTTGGTTGCTCAAGGCCTCATCCAACCTTCACAACTCCCAGGGAGGAGACATCCACAACCTCCCTGCACAGCCTATTTCAGAGTTCCAGAACGCTCATGCTGAAGAACCTCTTCCTAAAACCCAGCCTAAAACTACTTTCCCTCAGCTTCAAACCATTCCCCCTTGTCCTGTGTCTAGACACCCTCATGGAAAGTCTCTCTGCAGCCTTCCTTTAGGATCCCTTCAGGTATTGGAAGGCAGCCCTAAGGTTCCCCCAGAGTCTTCTCTAGGCTGAAAACTCCTGTAAATGGTTAACCCCTCCTGGGCATTGTCTGAACCTGACCCCCAGGTCCTCCTGGCTCCTCCCTGGGGGTGGTCTGAACCTGACCCCAGGTGCAGTGGTTAGCCCACTCCCACTTACTGTCTAGACCCCTATAAAATCAGAGGAACTGCCTGTCTCTTTTTCTCTCTGCCCTGCCTGCCCTAGTTCCTGCTGCTCCTGCTTTACCACGTGGTGGGACAATCACCTCCTGAATCTACCTCCATCCACTGCCATCAATCTGGTTCTATAGATATTTTGTATCTTGTAACTCCCAGTACCTCAAATACCTTTTATTTATTGTTAAAGCTTTTCTTTCAGCTTCCAAATCAAAGACTATTCTTTGGGTGTTTGACCCCTTTTCACTCTCTACATCTAATTCCTTTCTTTCCAAAGTGGGGAGAAGGGAAGGCATCCTATTACTGTATTGTTCTGTTAGGCTCTGGGAAGCTTAAACTAGAACCAATACAAGTCCCAGTTTCCTCAGCCTATCCTCATGGCAAAGGTGCTCCAGCCCTTGGATCATCTTTGTGGCCCTCCCTTGGACTTGCTCCAACACTTCTGTGTCCTTATTATAGGGACACCAGAACTGGATGCAGTATTTGAGGTGAGGTCTCACAAGAACAAAGTGGTAGAATCACCTCACTTGCCTTGCTGGCCACACTCCTCTTGATGTAGCCCAGGATAGGATTTCCCCAAACAGGAAATGTTTTAAAACAAAACCTATCCAGGTAAGGAGCATTCAGGTCATTTTCATTTGCATCTTTTGGGGTTCAGAACACCAGCTAACCAGGTATCAAGAATTACCAAGCTCTCTTCTTACCCATGTGATTTAAGGATGTCAACCATCTTCTCTTTTGTAACAAAATCAGCTGGGAGTTTAATCAAGAGCAGAATAAGCTGGCTGTAGCCCCAGGTAAACAAATGTGACCGTGGCCTAGAAGATGACAAATCCAATTTTGAAATGTTAATGATCTTCTTTACAACAGGAGAAGGAAAATGAATGAAAGACTGAGCAATCTCAGTAGAGGAGTCTGGCAAGTGTCACATATAAAAGTTCTTTAATTCTTTGCTTGCTTCTGCTCAACTCTGCAACAGGCAAAATGCTCCGAGGGTTCAAGTGACACCCAAACTGTCATACAAAAATCTAAGCCAAAAGCCTGCAGAGCCATTAAAGCTTTCTGCTGCACTCAGGCCCCTTGGGTGAACTCTGCTTTACCTGGGATTGCCTTCTGCATCCAGAGTATTGGCTCTTTGTGGTGCATCATGAGAAACTGCTAAGCGCAACCAATCCAGTCGGACAGATTCAGGCTGGAGAAGAGATCTAAGAAGAGATGACCTAGAAAACAAGACAAAACAAACCAGAGGAAACACAAACACCCAAAAAATCCACAACTACCAGCTTTAAATATGCCAGATATGGAAAGCTAAAAGACTGGGGGGCTGTGGGGGGAGGATGTAAAATTAAATCTGGAAAAGCCTAGAATGATCTCTGCCTCTAGAACCTGAGGGGACCATGGAACAGCATGAAGTTTGCAGGCTGAGTTCCCTCAGGGGGGTTGTTTTCCTTTAAAAGCTAACCTAAGTACAGGGGCCTGGAAAAGGAACTGGAAACCAATGATAAAGAACAGCAAGCAGACAGCTACAGAAACTGTAAAAAGCGCCCCCCAAAGCCCAACTGAAAAACTACAGCTCCATGGAGCCAGCAGGCAGATGAAAAATATTCTATATTCCTATTTTACCTTTTATCCTCTGGCTTTGATTTCACCAGACTGTCTAAATATGCTAAAAAGTGAGCTGGATCATTCCTGCAAAGCTGTTTGATATCAGAAGGCAAAATAGAGGGGTGGAACTTGATCAAGGGCCGAAGAGCTGTTTCCCCAAATTTTTCATAAAGCCTGGAGAGGGAAGATGAAAAACTATTGTCAGCACCAAAGAGCAAAATCATCACTTTTCCAATACCTCTGGCAAGTTGGAGACAGTACTGAAAGGTGATCTCTTAAAAAGCTTCCCAGAAAGCTCATGCATGAACTGTTAAGTGAACCAAATCCTGGCAGCAAGTTAGTAACAAAGAGGAGAGGGAAAGGACTCTGCTACAAACCTTTGGGCATGTACCAGTAGCAGAGGGTTGCCATCCCAAGGCCCCAGCTCGTGCAGCTGTTTCAGGATTTTCAACATATCTTCATTTTCCATTGCTAAAGCCACTGGACTGTGACAAGTCAGCTCTGAAATAGATCAGTACCCAAGTTAAACCTGTTCTTAAACCTGCTGTTAAGCCTAAGGAGAAAAGTTATCACTACTCCCTAGAAACTCTCTAGCTAACAGCAGTGAGAAGTGAACAGATCCTGCTTGTTCACACTAATCAACATCTGTGACCTGCACTTACAGCAGAATTAGTTATAAATGAATACAATTTAGGCATGAAATAGTGTTCTTGATAATAATATTAACTTCTGAGGAGGTAATTTTTCTCTCAGAAAAAAAGAGAGCCACTGCAGGAGAGATGGCTTGCTGAATGCAATGCAGCTCTGCATCACGTTACAGAGCACAACTGGCTTCTGTTAATAAAAGCTTCACCCTGAATATTGACTTCCCAGAATGCAGAACTCAACAGCAACCTCAATCCTGTGGCTGTTTATCTACAGGCACAAGTGCAGTCCCACCACTGCAGACACTTCCAAGGCTCTCAGAATCCAAATACCTGAACACTTCCAAGGCTCTCAGAATCCAAATACCTGAACAGATTCCCAAAAACCCTAATACCAGATACCAACCCTCAAAGAAAGATTCTGCTGCTTGACTGCTCCGTCAGTGACAATCCCATGGTGAGACTTTGATTTGCTCAAAAGAAATGCATAAAGCAGAAGCTGGGTACAGAGAACAGAAGAAGTTCTGTTCTCCAGTGTAATCAGGAAGCTTTGGTTCAGGCTAAAGAGGCATCCAAAAGACTACAAAGGATTGCTGTGGAAAAAGGGAGCCTGAGGTGATCACAAGCCACTCATCTGCATGGAACCCTCTTCTCCATTTGGTCTTGTTTCACATGAACCACATTTTTCTGCAAGTCACATCTTCCATTTCCAGTGTGAACACTGAAGCTTCTATGGATGTATGATTAACTGAGATGCTTTTTTCTTTGAAGCACAGATGTTTGTCTTAAATAGATGTGCTCTGTAATAGCTACAGTGTGCCATCAAATGTAAAAGCTCAGAAATGCAAAGTGGAGAGAAGGGAGGAACAGTCCCTGCAAGGAGCCAGCAGAGTTAGCCTTTGGGGGAAAAGTAACCAACCAACCCACCCAAAAATGAAATGAAAACTCCCCCACACCAACCAGTTTCCCCCTTCCACGCTACATCTACAGACACAAATAGGAACCTCAAGCTGTTCTCTCTTCCCTCCGAGTCTTGCTTTCAGTTTATTGGTAATAAAATTCCCACAAGTTACCTTTCAATCCTGTCATGTAAGTTTCCCAAACCTCAGGGCTGGCTGCATGTGTGGTTATAATGCACTGCTTTAGTCTTTTCAAATCCAAAAGAAAGAAGTAGCTTTGCATAAACCTACAAGCCAAGGTTGACGAAGCAGTTAGTGGCAGACATCCATCAGAGTTTTGCCCAGCATCACCATGACCAGAAAACACATTCAGCTCAAAACACAGCGTGGTCAGCTCAGTGAGATCTCTCTGCACCTCTGGTGCAATGACACAGGGAGGAGACACCTGAAAGCACTGCTCCAAGGGTCCCTTCAAGCCAGCACCATTTTCACACGTGCTGTTGCTCACACAGGTTCCATCAGTATTTTCCTTTTCAGCACAGTATTCCAAGATATTACTCTGCTCTTTGTTTCCTGGTTCTGCATCAGCTGGATCCAGTTGAAGGGTCTCCTCCAGGGCTGCCCTCTGGTCTTCAGCACAGGCAGTCTTGCTTGTCTTGACAGAGGAAGCAGAGTGCTCTTTGCTGCCAAACCTTTCTTCTAGACAGGCAAGCCATTCCTGTAAAACCCTTCTCATACACTCTGGTTCTAGCAAGACCAGGGGATCCTGGAGTTTGGCTCTGCAGCACAAGAAAGAGGTTTCACAAGTTACTTAACAGTTCTAAGATCATAGAATGGTAAGGTTGGAAGGGACCTCAAGGATCATCTAGTTCCAACCCCCTGCCATAGGCAGGGACACCTCCCACTAGCACAGCTCACTCAAGGCCTCATCCAACCTGGCCTTGAACACCTCCAGGCAGGGAACAGCCACAACCTCCCTGGGCAACCTGTGCCAGTGTCTCACCACCCTCACTGTAAAGAACTTCCTCCTAACATCCAGTCTAAATCTCCCCTCTGCCAGTTCAAACCCATTGCCCCTTGTCCTGTCATTACAAGACCTTGTCAGTAGTCCCTCCCCAGCCTTCCTGTAGGCCCCCTTCAGATACTGGAAGGCTACTCTAAGGTCTCCTGGAAGCCTTCTCTTCTCCAGGCTGCAGAGCCCCAACTCTCTCAGCCTGTCCTCACAGCAGAGCTGCTCCAGCCCTCTGAGCATCCTCGTGGCCCTCCTCTGGACCCGCTCCAACACTTCCACGTCCTTCCTGTGCTAAGGGATGCCACAGGTGAAGTATTCTATGTTTTCTTTAACTCAAAGTATACTCCTGATCTTGACCTAGAGTTGGTTGAGACCTAGGGTTGTTTAGTCTGGAGAGGAGAAGGCTGAGAGGGGATCTAATCAATGCCTATAAATATCTGAGGGCTGGGGGCCAGGAAGGGACAGGGACAGTTTCTGCTCACTTGTGCCCTGTAACAGGACAAAGGCCAATGGATGTAAACTACAGCACAGAAAGTTCCACCTCAACATGAGGAGGAACTTCTTTACTGTAAGGGTCCCAGAGCATTGGAACAGGCTCCCCAGGGAGGTTGTGGAGCCTCCTTCTCTGGAGACTTTTCAGCCCTGTCTGGATGTGTTCCTGTCCAACCTGTGCTAGATTCTAATGTCCTGCTCTGGCAGGGGGTGTTGGACTCAAAGACATCCAGAGGTCCTTTCCAATCCCTAACATCCTGCCACCCTGTGAGTGCATCAAACAGAATTTAGGCCGCTTACACTATCAACATTTAATGTTAGTACTCTGAGGTTCCCAAGGTTTCTTTCAAAATGGATTTTGATTTGTTAAGTGATTTCCATTATGTTTGCTTTTGTTGGTTTGTGGTTTTTTTTTTTAATTTGTTTTCCTTTTGTTTGTTTTTTTTTTAATAAACACTTTTGTATTTAGGACAAAAGGATAACACTAAAGTACCTAAATAAGCTTTTAGTGGATTTTACTTGAACACCTTTGTATTTAGGATGAAAAGAGAATACTGAAGTAGCTAAATAAGCATTTATTGGGTTTTACTTGGTTTCAAATAGGGTAAACAATTAACCAGACCATACTAACAGAAGTTTAGAGCAGTACTCTTACACCTATGTAATAAAAAAAAAAAAAAAATCAAACCATTTTTTCTACCAAACCAAATATGCCTAAACACTAAAAAAGTTCCTCACTTACACAGCTTCTGCTGTTGCAGCCTTGAGACCTCTTAGATGGTCCTCCTCTGAAAGCTGGCAGCTCTGTGGTTCTAAGCTGGAAAAAAAACCCAACAAAAACCAACCAGTCATTTCAGTCTTCAGTTATTAAAATAGTTCAGGTTAAGAGAGGATTCCCTGGAATCTGGGGAAACAACATTAATTCCTTCAAAAACAATTAAAAAATCACAAAGCTTTCATATCTAAAGGAGGAAGGAACAACTCAACAGAAACTGCATGAACTGTGGGAGTAGTTTTCTGGCTTGGGCTTTCAGCTTGCTTGCTGCTGCCCTGCACTGTGCTTTCTCTGCAAACAGGCTAAGGTCATGATGCTTTTTGTACTGTTTTGGCTGATTTGGCTCAGTGACCTCTATTCTTATCCCACTCTTTTTCGTGTGTCTCAGTCCCAAGTCTGTGTGTGTTACCTCTGTGTTGGGCAGACAGACAGACAGGTTAGCCTGCTGGTTCGACCACTGCTAGGAAAACATCATTTGGCACTCACACTTTCTCTTCCTGGAGAGATGCTGCCAGATTAACAGCCAGCTCCTGCAGCTGCTCCTGATCCTTTGCTTCTTGCCTCCCTCTAGCATCAGGACTTATATGAAGCGTGCTGATTTTTTCAATCTTCTCAGTGGTTTTGCGTACAAAGCTGGAAACGCTGCCAGTGGGGAAGTTCAAATGTTTGAAATGGGAAGTTCAAAACCAAACAAATCATAGAATCACAGCATTGTCAGGGATGGAAGGGACCTCAAGGATCATCTAGCTCCAAACCATGGGCAGGGACCCCTCACACTAGATCAGGTTGCTCAGAGCCATATTTAGCCTGGCCTTAAAAACATCCAGGGATGAGGCTTCCATCACCTCCCTGCGCAACCTGTTCTGGTGTCTCACCAACCTCTTGTTGAAAAACTTCTTCCTAACATCCAATCTGAACCTACCCACTTCCAGTTTTGCTCCACTGCCCCTAGACCTATCACTACCCAACCCCCTAAAAAGTCCCTCACCAGTTTTCCTTTAGGCCCCCTTCAGATATTGGAAGGCCACAATAAAGTCTCCTCTCCAGGCTGAATATCCCCAACTCTCTCAGTCTGTCTCCACAGGACAAACATTGTTTCTCCATTCAAACCACGACTGCAGAAAACTTTACAGTCTGAAGAACTCTGGAGAGCAAGATGAGAGCAGCAATGACCAATTAGAACAAAGCCAAAAAAATCAGTAAGAAGCTGCTCAAAATTTGCACTTCAGTCAGGGTTCATGCTTTTGGCACAGAACAAAAGCCTGCAGTATTTAAGACTTGGTGGTTATTTTTGCTTCTGGAGAAGCAGGGTTCCATAACAACGTGAGTCCTCATATATTGATTTGTGTGTAAGAAATCCAGATTGGCTACAATGCATCTTAAAGCCTAGAAACCAGAAAGTATCATTATAGAATTATGTTCCTCTTGGTGGTAAGAAATAAATGTTACAATACCCCAAATAAATTACCCAGATTACAGAACTCACTGCAATTGTCCTTTTCACACCAGCAGTGCCTATCCCTTCAGATATTCTACTCAAGTCACCAACATACCAAAACCCAATTATTTCTACCACTGCCATGCTCACCAAGAGTTGATCTGAAAAAATCAGCCACTTGCTTTCTGGCCAAGAACTAGTTTAAAAGTATCAAGAAACAAAGGAAAAAATAATCCAACCCTTTTACTTGCTTGCCACAGAAAATGACATCTTTTACTATGCTTGGGTATAATAGAAGCTGAAAGTTGCTGCAGAAGACAGAAGGGATTCAAACATAGCAAAACAGTTGGACTTTAATGTATTGAAGGGTTAAAAGGTAAGCTTTTCAAAATTAACTGTGATTTAAATACTGGAAAATTCTGTTCTTAGCAGAAACAGTTATTACTAGTAAAAGCCTAAAAACTGCTGATGCTTTAGAAAGTTAAAAACATTCCATGCACTGCTGAAGGTTATTCTCAGATCATCACACTATTGGTACCACCTATAATTACTTTACAGGACAAAATTCACATACCTAAGTGATCAGTCATAGAATGGTTCAGGTTGGAAGAGACCTCAAGAGATCATCTACTCCAACCCCCCTGCCATGGACAGGGACACCTCTCAGACTTGGTTGCCTGAGGTCTCATCCAACCTGGCCTTAAACACTTCCAGAGAGGGAGCACTCACAGTCACTCTGGGTTAAGTTTTCACACCATCATTATGAACATTAGCATCACAGAATGGTAAGGTTGGAAGACACCTCAAGGATCGTCTAGTTCCAACCCCCTGCCACAGGCAGGGACACCTCCCACTAGTACAGGTTACTCAAGGCCTCATCCAACCTGGCCTTGAACACCTCCAGGGAGGGAGCAGCCACAACCTCCCTGGGCAACCTGTTCCAGTGTCTCACCACCCTCACTGGAAAAAAACTTCCTCCTAACATTTAGTCTAAATCTCCCCTCTGCCAGTTTAAACCCAAATCAATTTTAATTTTTTTTCAGTTTTAACTTATCTCCTGCATATTTGTCTCTCCCTTTTTAAAGAGAGTTTTAAATAGTAATTTGATTTCTATATAAATCTGACACAAGGACATTTACCTGTATCAGGTATAAGCCACCAGTGACTCACAGACACTTGGGGCACTGATTAGATTCACTGGAAGGTGTGTGGGGGGAGATGGCAGGCCACATGGGAAACTTGGCAGTTGTGTTCCAGCAGCATTTGCATGCTTTGAGTATTTTAATGTTTGTCCTCAGGCAACACAGGAAGGCTGCACTTACTCATCTCACTACCAGAAAAGCAAAATCCCTCAACACTATGCAGCAAGCTTGCTCTGAACACAAACCACAACCACAGTTTAAAGGGTAACAGTAAGCATTCTTAGCTGTTTAAAACCTGAGGCTGAAATCTTGGCTCTACTGAAGTTAACAGCAGCTCTTTGCACCTTCCTTAGATCAAGACTGAGCTCTCAATGGCCTAGTAAACCCAACTGCACCTTCAGTACTTCAGTTCACCTGCTGTGCTTTGGGACCTAAACCAGACAACACTACAAATACAGAGGACAGAAAAGGGAACTGATGTAATGGATGAGTGAACCTGCTGGAAGTTTTACCTTTCTTTGACAGCTTGAAGAGAGACGAGAGGAGATGGGGAACGAAATGACAAAGGAATACTGAATGGGAGAAATGTCTCACTCCGGTCAGCCTCAAGCGTCACAGATGCATGAGATACGTTGTCTGACAAATGGAATCGAAAGAAAGAGTCATGAAACAAGTGGCCTGGCAAAAAATGGAACAATGAAAACAACTGCAAGTCACTAGGGCATTAAGGCATACCCTGCATCTGGGGTTTTCCTGCTTAGTATTCAAGGATGCAAGCAGCCAGAGCGCTCCTTGTTTCCAGGGCCGTTTGATTGCTGACGCTGAACCTAGCAAGTTCTCTTTGCTCAGTCTTTTGGTGCTGGAACAAGGCAAATGATGTTCACCATCTTTAAAAAGCAGACTTACAGTCCATTTAGGGGACAAAACCTTGATTTAATCTACTGATGGTTATTTAAGCATCTGGGAAAATGAATTCTTGTGGCATACATCGACTCACAGTGCGGGAAGACAGTGCCATGCAAGCCATGGTTAAGCTATGAATCACCCTTATTTTGTTTGAATGGACTTCATAATTGAGCCTACAGCTCCCTGGCTGTTGACAAGAATCAAAAGAAATAGAGAATCACTATTTCCTTCTCACTCACATCCCTAAGAGTATGCAGAATGTGTTTTGATGAATCATTCCCTGGCACAAGCAAACACTGCACCTTTAAGTGATGAAAATGAGAAAAAAGGATCCTTTGAAGTAAGGAGGAGACTGCACTTTGCAATAGCCAGCACCGCTGAGAGGAGAAGATGATCTGGTGTTACAGAAATTGCACCATCAGAATCCACAGTCTCTCTAGATAGGGCCTGAAGGTCACAAGTGATTTATGATTGCTTGTAAATAAGGCTGCTTTTGTTCATTTTGTAGGTTAGAAACCTAAAAGCTTGCAATATCTTACGTAAATGTGAGCAGGGAAACACTAAGTCCATTTCTCTTAAATGTCAGATGTAGCATGCTGCAAGAAGCATCTAGAACTTCTCTGCTTTGAAGCTATCAGCAAGCTTGCCCTCTCCTGTTGAGCAGGGAGAACCTTTTTATCTTCTTAAAGTCTAGAACTACATCTCTCTCATTTTAGAGCTCTATTGGTACATTTCCAAAGTTTTCTCACTTTTAAAATGGTGGTAAAGAGGCACCTGTGAACATCCTCAAGAGGTGGATGCAGGTAGGCGCACATGCAAACACAAGTGCTACAAAAAGCAGGACAGCACTAGAGAGATGTTAATACCAACTTCTGTACTCTCCCCCCCAACACTATCATTTCCCCCAGCAAAGCATCCAAAGTCTCTCTGACCTCAACTCCTACTATCTGCAAGAGCAGCTTATTGGAAAGCCTCTCTACCATACCTGGAACTAAACCACCTCCTCAACACCCCAAGATTCAACCCTCCCAATCCCAACCAGATCAGAGACTAACACCCACTACTGTCTCACTCTAGTTTTTGTCCAGAGACAGCTTAGTTGTTAGGAAAAAAATAAAAAAAGAAGCTCCCTGGTTGGTCTGGATGTTAGTTACTAACGACTCTACCATCCCTGTGCTAAAAGATGCTGCCCTGTACAAATGAAAACCTGTAAGAAAGTGAAGAACACATTGTAAGCCTCCTGTTTTCCCTGATAAAATAAAGCCAGAGCCAAGTTTAAGAAATTCTCTCCTGGAACAATTATTACTGGACAAACAAACCAACTAACCTCATTTGAAGCCCGATGAACATGCTCATAGTCAACTGAGAGGCTCTTGGTATTAAAACAGAGTGAAGTTCTACCTTGGTAAAAGCTCTCTGGACCTTCTGTTCTGCTTCTCTTAAGTTTTGTGTGCTTTTAAGTTTGGATTTCTGTGGAGATAGCATTCACCCCAATATTTCAAGAAGGATTTTGACTGGAAGGTGGAGTGACTGTGTTTCCATTGATCATATTAGAGGATTTGATCATAGACAACTCGCTAGTGAAAAAAATCACAGCACAGAGCCAACCCAATCACATTCCTCTAGAATAAATAAAAACTGTACCCAAATCCCAAATTTTCCTTAAGAAACATTACCAAGTTCTCCTTGTTCATCTTCCTGGTGTGCAGGAAATTCTTTAAGCCTCTCATCTTCTGAGAATGTTTGACTGTGGAGAGAACATGAATCTTCATCTGACTGGCTGCCTCTCCGACTGATAACACGATATATTCCAGAGTCCAAGACACTGAAGCTTTCCTGTCAGACAAGGGAGAGGATTTGGATCTTGTGCAAGTTGTACCTCCTTGTCAAGCTTCCTGCAGTGAACACAGCCAACCACTCACACAAATACCCTCACAGCATTTCCTAATTCAGTCTGGAAAAGCCCTGTGTAACGGCATATTGTGGACACACCCAGAATGGAACAGTACAGAGATCACAGGATGTCAGGGATTGGAAGGGACCCAAAGAGATCATCCAGTTCAACCCCACTGCCAGAGCAGGACCAGACAATCTAGCTCAGGTCACACAGGAACACATCCAGATGGGCCTTGAAAGTCTCCAGAGAGGGAAACACCATAACTTCTCTGGGGAGGCTGTTCCAGTGCTCTGGGACCCTTACAATAAAGAAGTTCCCCTTGTGTTGAGGTGGAACCTCCTGTGCTGCAGCTTCCATCCATTGCTCCTTGTCCTGTCAGAGGGAGCAAGTGAGATGGTAGTAAGTATGCAGCTCCAGTGAATCTAGAGATGTGTACACTGCAGCCTGTGCAACAACTGCTGTGCTGAGTACAAGTCAAAAAACATCTCTGCTTTAGTCCTGCATCTGAGACTGCCACTTCATCCCTTTGTACCCTTGTATCCATGTCCTGGTTAACCACATCCAGCTAGCACGATCACAAAGCCTGCAAAACTCTTTACTTCCAGGACACAAAAGAATATGTAGCTTACATATCTGTTAATGAAAACTTGTCTAGCACATCAAGGTGCAACTGACATTTAGAAGTAAAGTTTAAAAACCAAAAGTAAACAATGTTAAAGTGAAAGCAGGAACCGAAGTGGGCTACAGGACAGCTGGACAGGGACTTTTTGTAAGGGCCTGTAGTGAAAGAACAAAAGACAATGGTTTTAAACTAGAGCAGGGTAGATTTAGATTGGACATTAGGAAAAAGTTCTTTACTATAAGGGTGGTGAGACACTGGAAGAGGTTGACCAGAGCAGTTGTGGGCACTTCATCCCTGGAAGTGTTTAAGACCAGGATGAATGAGGCTTTGAGCCAGCTGACCTAGTGGGAGGTGTCCCTGCCCACAGCAGGGGGGTTGGAACTGGATGATCTTTAACTTCCAACTCAAGTCATTCTATGAACTGAGATTAAATTAAGTATGAAATATCCTCCCTTTATTGAAAACCTATTGGGAAGCCAAGAAAACACCAAGCAGTTGTATGTGTAAAAGAACATTATAAATATACTCCAATTTTTGTTTTCCTTAGAGGTTTCTGTGGAGCGAGAGAATTTTATAGGACTTCTTTTCAACAGGGCTAGGATAACTTTGAGCATTCAGACATTCAGTTTTCACCACATAAAACCAGAGTTACAATCAAGATGACCTTTACTGAAGCACATTAAGACACTACACTAAGCTGCAGAGAAAGCTTTCTCTTTGTTCACGTTTCAACCACCAGCCATAAAGAAATATAGGAAAAACAGGTAGAGGTACAAGAGCTTAAACAATGCAGGTAATATGTCATACCTCTCTACCCCACCTAATTACAGAAAGTAGCATTATCAGCTATAGTGGACATGGTAAAATGAAAGCCTCATCTTCAAAGTGGGCAATGAAGAGGTATTAAGGCATAGAAATCTGGAAGTAACATTTTTGCCTCTACTGCTGCACTTACATGAGATGAAATACTGCTCCTTCTACTGCTGCATGCAGAGTCTAGAGGTTCCAGCTTTGAAATCAGCTCTTCCAGTTGCATAATGAGATCTTGCTGGGTTGAGGCATCCAGCTGAGACTTCAAATGCTCCAGTTTGTCTAGAGGCAAGTTTTTTCTTGCCTAAAAGTACACAGTGCAAGAGAAGCATTATTATTATTACTAATGCATTAAAGCACGTGAAAAGCAAAAGGTGGCATATCTGCAGGCCAGTTTTTGTCCTGAAAGCATACTGCTTAGAGAAGTTTGGAACATGAATCTCAGAAACCCACGGAACTTAAAGGAAGAATCACAAAATGACAGAATTAACCAGGCTGGAAAAGACCTCTAGAGTCATTGAGTCCAACCTATCACCTAACCCTTCTGATTAATTAAAACATGGCACTAAGTGCCTCACCTAGTCTCATCCAGAGGGGGAACAGTGTCACAGAAGGCCAATAGGTCTAAACCATGTCCTGGCTTGCCCCACCCTTCTGCTGATGGGGGAAGCAAGGGTGGGAGGGAAACGAGGGCCATTATGTCCCCTACCAAAGTGATAAACAGGTACCCACAGGTGTTTATGTACTTGTGTCTTGCTGAAATAAGGCTAAGCAAGCCCTGGTTTCACCTAATATGGTTAGTTTGGCAAACTGATTGGTGATCCACTGTGGGCAAAGGAGTAATTACACTCAGGCAAATAATATACATGGAGGTAAGTTGCAAGCAGTGTTCTGCTCTGCTCAAACAACATGCTCTTGGCTCTCTGCTTGGACAATGTGCTCTGCCCTGCCTCAGTGTGTTCTGCTCTGCTTTGTGCTTCAGACCAGCAAAGCTTTGACTACCTGGAAACCTGCAGTTCTTCAAGCTTACCAGAAGGCATTAAGTGCCTCATGAGGTGGCGAGACATAGTGCTCTCTGCATATCAGACTTGGCAGGATGCCTTGCAGAAGTTAAAAGAGGAACCAGGATCAGGTCAGAGATCGTCTGCCTCTTCCCCAGCACCCTGTTTGAGTCTGCAAAGATCTAGAAGCCTCCTCAATGGCTATCAAGACACTGAGAGAACTCCCTTCAAGTGTTTGGGTACTGTCTGGAAACTGTAGTTAGCCTCAGGAATCTGGAGATAACATTTTGTGAGTAAATATTCCTAAGCCTCTCTCTAACTGAAATCTATTGTGCCTTCTGCCTTAGCAGAGAGGAGCCTCTCAGGTCTCACCAAGCGCGAGCGGCATATTGGCTGCAAGATTCTCTTGCCTAAAGAGTCAATGTTTGTTATATTGTTGCTAGTTATTTCTTAAGTGTTCTACATTCCTTGCTTATATCCCTCTGTGCAATACTCTCCATGACTGTGCAAAGACCCTATTACTATTAAAAATCATGAGCGGTGAGAAGACTGCTAAACATCAAAATTAATAAACTATATTAACTCTGGAATAGGTCTTGTCCATACCATTACAGACAGAAACCAGTGTGAAGTTCCCTTGCACAAGGGAGAGGATTCTGCCCCTTTGCTCTCGTCAGACCCCACCTGGAGTACTGTGTGCGGTTCTGGTGCCCCCGGCACAGGAAGGACATGGAAGTGTTGGAGCGGGTCCAGAGGAGGCCACAAAGATACTCAGAGAGCTGCAGCAGCTCTTCTATGAGATCAGGCTACAAGAGTTGGGGCTCTGCAGCCTGGAGAAGAGAAGGCTTCGAGGGGACCTGATAGTAGCCTTCCAGTATCTGAAGGGGGCCTACAGGAAGGCTGGGGAGGGACTATTGACAAGGTCTTGCAATGACAGGACAAGGGGCAATGGGTTTGAACTGGCAGAGGGGAGATTTAGACTGGATGTTAGGAGGAAGTTGTTTGCAGTGAGGGTGGTGAGACACTGGCACAGGTTGCCCAGGGACGTTGTGGCTGCTCCCTCCCTGGAGGTGTTCAAGGCCAGGTTGGATGAGGCCTTGAGTGACCTGTACTAGTGGGAGGTGTCCCTGCCTATGGCAGGGGGGTGGAACTAGATGATCCCTGAGGTGCCTTCCAACCTTACCATTCTATGATTCCATGATTTATAAAGAAGTGTTTTACTTACTCTGCAAGAAGTAATTGAATTTTGGAAGAGACAAGAGACCCTAGCAGCAAGAGTCCAGAACCCTCTTCTCATCAGGCGCTCTATGCAGCGGTCTATCAGCAGGAGGGAGAGGTGCACAACTTTTCCATTTGTATGCAGGCAGAACAACTCATTTTTGTAAACTGCAATATCCTGAATATCTACAAAACCAGAAGCACAGAAATATCTAAAGGACTGGATTTGGTAAGTCAGCATTCCTCTCTCCCCCTCAAAGAAGGTGAAAGCATACTTCCCACCTGACTGCAAAAGCCTAAGACACTGTAGCACAAGTGACACAAGGAAAACAAGCTCTAACAAATCCTAAGCTTAGCATCTAACAACTATAAAGCACAGCTCAAAGCACCAAAACTTTACAGAGTTGCATTTCTAGAAAGTACACTACAGTTACCAAAATATTTCTTGTTCTTCTGAATGGAGATGAAAATCTACAGAGTGATAAAGAGGAGAAATACATCATTGTGAGCTTTGAAAGAGAAGAGGAACATCTGCTAATAGAAAAAACTCTTTGAGCTTTCAGCAGATTTCAAATGAAACACTTGATGCTGCATGCACACTCTCTGACAAAGGCAATGGAAATTAACACAAGGCAGGGAAAAGAAAAGGGAAAGAAGAGACTGACTGAGAATGGGACTATGCCTATAAACTACACACACAACGCAGTTTGAGGGTTCACTCTTCTGCTTAGTAAGTACATTCTCTGCCTTCAGTTCAGACATGTGTTAGAAAGAAGTTTTTAAGTTTTCAGCAGTCAGATTTTCCTGACTTTAAATAAACCTGAACAAATAAGGAAAGGTTTTACCTCACTAATACTTCTGGTTACTGCCTCTCGCTATTTTATCACTGTAATTTAAGATCCACTCTTCACCATGTTTTGTTTCTCAAGCACATTTTTAGAATTATGGAGGGAGGGGTTGGTTGCAGGAAGCAGGGAGAAGGTTAACACAGGAAGGACATGGACTTGATGGAGTGGGGTCCAGAGGAGGGCCACAAAGATGATTGCAGGGCTGGAGTATCTCTGCTATGACGACAGGCTGAGGGAGCTGGGCTTGGGAGAAGAGAAGGCTTCAGGGCAACTGAGTAGCAACCTTCTAGTATCTGAAGGGGGCCTACAAGAAGGCTGGAGAGGGACTGCTCACAAAGACCTGTAGTGACAGGACAAGGAGTAATGGTTTTAAATTAGAGAAAAGTAGATTTAGATTGGTTGCTAGAAACAAGTTCTTTATCCTGAGAGAGGTGGAACACTGCAACAGGTTGCCCAGGAAAGTAGTTGAGGCCTGGAGATACTCAAAGTCAGGCTAGATCAGCAACCTGATCTAGTAGAGGATGTCCCTGCTCACTGCAGGTGGGCTGGACTAGATGACCTTTGGAGGTCCCTTCCAACCCAAACCATTTTATGATTAATATTTAAGGACACACCTGGCCGAGGACAAGGAAAACATTTTCTAATCGTATTCTGCAACCCAGCTGCAGAAATTGAGCTTGAAAAGGCTCCACATTAGGCAAGGACTTCAGAAACTACAAACATAACAGACATGACAAAGCAAAGGTTCTTTACCTTTGACTTCACTCCAGAGTAAGACTTGAACACTTTGGGGAAGAAAAATATAAATGCCTTTTTCTGTCCAGGTCATCACACAGTGTTCACTGCAAACAAAGCAGAGGTTAACAACGAAACAATTAATTTTAGTAGTCAGTGTAAAACATGCAGGCATGGCTTAAGTGCAGCAAGTGAGGAGTGAGGAAGTTGTTTAGCGTGGAATTTGGAAAATTCTCATGCATAACAATGGAATTAGTAATGTAAATTAAAATGATATATAACTTCTGCATTTTTAAAGTCTATTTTATCCACAAAAAGCTATGCTGACAAATACTCACGTCAAATACAGCAGCTTGGGGAAAGATAAAGATTGTGGGGAAGAACTGAAACCAGTGTAATGAGGATCCAGTCTGTAAAGCAAAATGGTGATCTGTTACAAGCAGAACCACAATAACAGCACTTTCTTAATATTCTTAGTTCTGTAAATACAAGGTTGGCTTAAACAAACAGTCTCATGGCAGCAGCAGTGACTGTGACTGTCACATAGACATAACTACAGAATCAAGGCTTTGGCATTTTTTTATAGCTACTGACTTCTGTTGTTAGAGAAGAATGCATTAAGATGACAACTAGGATTAACATCTGGCTGCATAAAGAGCTTATCTTAATTCATCTCCTCAATATGAATGCAGTTCTTTTCAGCTAGCCAAGCAAGTTTATCACCAACAAAACTCATGTTTCTACCTGAGAGTAATAACAGGGAGAGGCGGTGCTGAGAGTAGCTGCTTGAACTGGTGTGTGCTTTGCACTTCCCCATCAAAGTTCACCTCCCACATCCTTGAGCCAGGTCTAGCACAATATATTAATGGTTGTTGATTCCCACTGTTTTTTCCAACAGGGAAGAAACATGCTCCAAATTCTCCATCTCTCTCTTTATTACCAATTTTCCAGAACTTCTCTCTAGCAGAAAACAACAACAAAAAAACAAACACACAATCAAAAAAAAAAAGCACACCATACTTGTTAAAGCAGCATTAATAGTGGCCCTGAAAAATACTAAGTGCCAATTATGGTGCTTAAAAAAAAATAAATAAATCTGTACTGAATATTCTAAAGCCTACAAAAAGTCTATAAAAGACAAAGCAGAAATGTTCATTACATTTAAATGAATGCTGAGATCATGAAGGCTTGGGTTTTTCTTTCCTGTAGAACTAGTTGGTCAACCTAGTGATGGTAAGATGATACAACTGATCCTAGAAGCCATTTCCAATGGCATAAAAGGGAAACTGGGGATTATGAATAGTCAGCATGGATTTCTGAAGGGAAATCCTGTTCATAGCCCCCAGAAGAGAATGACTGACTTGACAGCTAAGGAGAGCAACAGATGTTTATCTTGACTTCAGTAAGGCTTTTGACACTGCTCCTGCTCAAATCTTCACAAACTGAGGATGGGGTAGATAGACACCGAAAAATGGAAAGCTCTGCACTGGAGTAGGAATAACCCTGGGCAGCAGCATAGCCAACTGACTGGAAAGCACTTTTTAGAGAAGGGCCTGGGGGTGCTGGTGAACAAGAAGCTGATCATGAGCCAGCATGTGCCCTCCTGGCAAAGGCAGTCAACAGGACTGCATTATAAAGTGCTGCCAGCAACTCAAATGCTATAATCTTTCCTCTCTTCTCAGCACTGGTGAGACATATCTGGAGTATTTGTTCCAGTTCTGGGCTTCCAAGTATGAGAGACAGGGACATACTACAGTAAGTCCAGAAATGGGTTACAAGGACAACTAAGGGATTGCAGAACTTGCCCTGTAGTAAGAGGTTCACAATGGAACTCATCTGATCCCACGTGTAAATACCTGACCAGAGAACACAGAAAACAGAGTCAGACTACTGGCAAAGACAGCAGTGCTCAGGGAAAGGACAAGAGGCAGTGGGCACAAATGGAAATGCAGGAGCTCCTACTTCACCATAAGAAAAGGTCTTTCTATTGTGGGGGTAGTGAGGCATCTACCAAAGGCTACCCAGAGAGCTTGCAGAGTCTCAAATCTCTCAAGTCTAACCTCTCGTGGAGATGCTCGAAGCCTAAATGGACACGGTCCTGCACAATCTGCTGTGACTGTGATTTGAGGAGGAAAATTGGACTAGAGGATGGCTAAAGATCAGTGCAGAATCACAGACTTTCTGAAAAGTCCAGTATTTGACAGCAAAACACAACTTGCCTCTCAGTATCACACAAATAGGTGCGTGTAAGTGAAGATATGAGCAGTCTTCCATCCAAATAATCAAGCTGAACAACCCGAGAATCCACAGTGGTTATAATCTGAACAGGAAACATCACAAAAGTAGCAGCAGCCTATAGGTAGGGGGAAAAAAATAAAAAGAAAATATGCTCAGTTCAGTAAGGTTTATTTCATTAAGTTAAAATTGCAAGATTCAGAAGAGACTCAGGTAATGCTGTAAATTCACAGTGCAAAACTGAGCAGTTCCTTTCTTCTCTCCTTTGAGCATTGAAGTCTCATTCTGTAAAGGCAGAAAAGTCTAAATCTTTCCTTTCCCAAAACTGTTATTAAAGACTTACAGAAAAAAAAATAAATCTCAGAGTTCTGGAGCCCCCAGCACAGGAAGGACATGGAAGTGTTGGAGTGGGTCCAGAGGAGGCCACGAAGATGCTCAGAGGGCTGGAGCAGCTCTGCTGTGAGGACAGGCTGAGAGAGTTGGGGCTCTGCAGCCTGGAGAAGAGAAGGCTTCCAGGAGACCTTAGAGTAGCCTTCCAGTATCTGAAGGGGGCCTACAGGAAGGCTGGGGAGGGACTATTGACAAGGTCTTGCAATGACAGGACAAGGGGCAATGGGTTTGAACTGGCAGAGGGGAGATTTAGACTGGATGTTAGGAGGAAGTTGTTTGCAGTGAGGGTGGTGAGACACTGGCACAGGTTGCCCAGGGAGGTTGTGGCTGCTCCCTCCCTGGAGGTATTCAAGGCCAGACTGGAGGAGGCCTTGAGTGACCTGTGCTAGTGGGAGGTGTCCCTGCCTATGGCAGGGGGTTGGAACTAGATGATCCTTGAGGTCCCTTCCAACCTTACCATTCTATGATTCTATCCTTGTAGCATCCAGACATTTTTTAATGAAGAGTGTGTTTTCTGTAACATGCAGAGGTGGTTTATTGTTGCTTTTAGAAGCCTTGTGCCTCTTGTCAACTCTCTCAACCCTTTCCACAGACACCTTCAGCCAGTGAACAGTTTTATAGAAACAGACTTTAAGGGAATACTTGATAGAAAAAAACCAACCTTCCATTGGATCCAGGTGCTTTAGATAACCCTGCTTTCTCTATTACCCTGCAGCAACTTACCCAGATACTATTTATCATACAAGCACCTCAGTTGGCATGGGTGGCAGGACAAAGTCACAGACTTCTTACCCATGAGAAACGAAATGCACTCAAGCTTCCTAGCAAAAGAGTCTCTATTTTTCACAGCTTAAAGCTGTCTTCTTTGTCAGGAATGTGCCAAAGCACATTACATGAGAGATTCAACAGTACAACTCTCTTAACAAGGATGAGCAGACACATTCCATGGGCATGCCCTTCTCACCTTTTCTCTCTCTTCCCACAGTTGATCTTTATTTTGCTTTACATGTAGTTGCTTGCTACTTTTAAATCAAATCTCTGTCAAAATCATTCATGAGGGCTAGAAAGGACCTGGAAGTCTACTTAGCATTTATTTCAACCAATCTACAGCTGTAAGAATCAGAGTACACAGAGAAAGCTAAGCAAAATCAAAGCCTGTGATTGTTCTTTCTCAGACTGACAGCTGAGCTGAGGACTAAAACACACAGCAAAACCTGTAGCTGGAGTCTAAGGAATCAGACAAGCTCAGAAACACCAAGACCCTAGGCTTGGACAGTTGTAAGTTCCAAGAGGAAGAAGCTCAGCCAGGTTTTAATTGTGTACATTATAAAGCGCGTTTATGTTGCATTACTAAAACAGCTAGAAGAGGAGGGAAGTTCACAGGTTAGGATTTCTACTGTCACCTCAAGAGCCCAGCTCTTCATCCCAACAGTTAAAGCCACCAGAACTTCAGCAGCTGGCAAGTCTCCTCCTGTTCTACTTTACTAAAATAAACAAAAAGATGCCACATATCAGCCCCTGTGAACCTCCTGAGCTCAAAGAAAGTGTGTGACATTTTTACCTTGCCTTGTTTTGACGTGTTAATCTTGATGGCTGACACTTTCCCCACATGATCTCCTACAAAAACACGAAGGGCAGCTGTATCCCAACAAAGAGCTGTGACTTTTCTGCCCTTGTGCTCAGAGGAAACATAAATGCGTTCTGGCTTCCCGCGACGTTCCTGATTCAGCTCCCAGACTACTACCAGGCCTAAGCTACAACAATTGGAAAAGAAAACACAACGTGAGGATAAGGCTACAGATGTTTTTATCAACGACAAAGAAACAAAGAAAATCTAAGCAAAGCAGCATATCTCAGAGCTGGTGGTGCTTCAGGCTGTGTGCTTTCAAGAAGTTTGGCTGAGAGGATGTGGAAAAAAAAAAAAAGCATTTAAATGGATTTTAAACAATCTAAGTGGTAGTAACTACCAATCTCACTCTGGCAACTTAATGAAGGTATTTCTTTTGATGCTGAAAAGTCACAAGGAGACATTCATCTTGGCATCTCCACGTACACTAGCTCTCCCCCTAAGATGTTCTGTTATGGAAATACTCATTCTGGAGCAATTACTCCAGGCAAAAAAGATAAAAAAAGTTAATCAAACTGTGCAGAGAATGACTCCATAGGGACCTCTACCAGTTAATTCCCTGCACTCCTCCCAGTGCTCAGCAGACATTGAAGTTGGAACCTTAGAAGTTACTTAAAAAATACTTACCCAGAATTCAGGCTTGCAAGTGCATCACTCACCTGGTGGCAACGGCAACATAGTCTTCATCATGCAAACAGCAGGCAACCCGGGAAATGGCACCTTCCTGAAAGCAAGCACGGGACTAAGTGTAAGGAAAAGTTTTTCTTGCACTAATGAACTGTTACCTTTAAGACATAAACCAGACTCACACCAGCAGCTGCCACCATTTTGTTGTGAATGTGGGTTTGGGCATTTTTTTGTTTGCAAACATTGAACTTAGTCTAAGAAGAGGCAGCTGACAACACGACCATATCAAGAGAAATGACTGCAGTTCATTCTCTGATTTGTAAAACACAGGAGTCTGTCCCCTCTCCTCACCCCAGCAGAAGTTGTTTTGTCAGGACTAATTCAAATCTCCCCAGCCATACAGAAAATAGCTGCATTCATGTTACTGGGGGAGCAGCAGTGGCCCCCACAAAATAGGGACTGCTGTCTCTAGAGCCAGGTGCTATCTCACAACTTGCTTCAGCAAAAGCAAGCCAGTCTATCTTTTCTTTGCTTATCCTGACAGATCATAGTTTGGACATCCAAACATTGGTAGTTATCTACATGAAGGCTGCTCTGCTTTCATATTCACAGCTTTCTTCTAATTCTTAAATACTCAGGTGGCCTTGTTGCTGCTGTTTAAAAAGTAAAAATGTGGGAAAGAAAGGCCTGATCCTCTCAAGTAATTTCTTTCACCTTTCATGAAATCTATTGCATCATATTCCAGCACCACAATCTTTTTTAAAATGACCAGTCCAAAACCTCACCTTATTTGGACAATTCAGCAAACTAGAAATGCCTGTTGACTCATTAATAAAAATTAACTTGAAACAATGTCTCTTTCCCAGGCACATTTTCCCTGGTAACTCCTGTACAGAATTCTTCATCCCTACCTTGTGGGTGAGAAAGAGTCTCTGCTTCCAGCCATCTTTCTGTATAAGGTTCAGTCCTCCTCCTGAACTGCCCAGAGCTAGCCACCGCTTTGAGACATCTATACAGGTGCACTAAAGGAATAAAAATTGTAATGCATGACACGACTGCTAGTCATTATTAATAACAACATCTTTTTCTTACAGGCTTCACTGTTTGCCATCTCTGTGTACCACTCTTGAAGCACTGGCAGCACAGTTGTAGAAGACTACAATAGTACTCCCTGAGTCTGGAGCAAGCAGGACAGGACAGCAACCATGTCAGGCTGCCACAGCTACACTAAGAAAACACACATACAGAGTAACAGGATCCTCTGGCTTCAGAGAATCATAGAATGCTAAGGTTGGAAGGGATCTCAAGGATCATCTAGTTCCAACAGCCTGCCATAGGCAGGGACACCTCCCACTAGTACAGGTCACTCAAGGCCTTGTCCAACACGGCCTTGAACACCTCTAGGGAGGGAGCATCCTAATTCTCAAAATCTTTATCCCCATAAGCTAGGACACACCCCCCCAAAACCAAAAGGACGACTCCTGTGTGCTAAACAGATAATAAACCACATAAGGTCACTATTTCAACTAAACCAAACTACACCACCACCACAAACTCACCTTCAGACGACTAGAATCCAACCTCAGTGCAGAAAGCAACGGATCCAAACACTCAAACTCTGCCAACACATGGTTGTAAGAGTCAGGAATTACTGGCACAGAGGCCATTGATCTGCCCAAGCAGCACTACTCACTCATGGGTGCGTTACAGATTCTGCCTTCAGCTGCCTGCCAAAAATTAATTAAGTTCTTGATTAGTTCACTTTTGAGCATTACATCTCTTCTTCTACATTTAAAGAAACATTCAAAATCAAATGTCTCCTCGTTCAACCAACATCAGGTTTCAGTTTGCCAAAAAAAAGCCCCAAATCTGCAAAAGTCAGACCCTGCTTCACTTATAAGAAGTTTTCATTGAAGTTCATTTCAGAAAACTTAATCTGTCTGCCATCTACCTTGGAAATATTTAAACTGCAGCTATATTTACAGCCACTTGTGAAATGAGTTCTCCCTACCTGTGGCAAAAGCCTTGCTCTGTGGTAAAATGCACAACCCTCCACTACAATACGCCCTTGATTTGAATCTGATCTTCTCAAGAAAAACATTCAATGTTGGATTTTACATCTATGTCATCTTCTCCCCCCAAACTAAATTCAAGGCATGTTCTCCTCCATCGATACCAGACTTAGAACTATCTGCACTTGTGCACCTTTAAAGACAACCACAAACAAACTGCCCTTTCCACAGCATGCTGGACAGGTAATATGGCATGAAACCCAAGAATTAAATGGTTATTGAAGATGCAGCCTCATAGGTTGGTTGGTTGTTTTGGGTTTTTTTTCTGAGCAAGGTATGTTTTAAAAGAACCTCTTGTTGAGACCTGTTATGTTACAAAATCATTACACTTTAAGCCCTGTTATTCCTAAATAACTTTTAGTACGCAATCAAGGAACTTAAACAATCCCTCCCCAAAACACTGTCGTGTGAAGCCTCACATTTCCGTACCAGCGACTGCTCACTCTCACCAGGGAGCAGGCAAAAGGAAGACAAACGCCTCGCCAAAGAGACTGAAAATTAGCTCTTCGAAATCCTCCTTAAAATCTGAAATTATAGGCTGCGAGAACATCTCCACCCCAGTGATGAAGTCTAGACCATCTCCGATGACTTCAAAAGGATCGTTTAGTTCTGCATTAGAGTACGTGGTCCAGAACGCCACCCCAGTGCCCGTTTTACAAGCCCTGCCGCAAACAAACGTCGCAGATAACTCGAGATTTTAAATCATTTCTCGGAAAACAGCAAGCGGTTGGCGTCTGACCCAGCGCTGAGCACTCGCTGACCGCCTGCCAGCTCCCACCGGAGAACGCACTACGATCCTACCTGTTTCAGTGAAACCGGCGGAGTGAAGGCAGGTACCGCCAGACTTCGGTTGAACTCCCGCATCCCTCACTAGCCACTGGCCAGCCCAGGCGGGCAGGGATGCCGCTGGCACTGCCAACGCCCTACGGACCGACTCCCGAGGGGTTCCGAACGCCCGGGCTCGGCATCGGATACCGGCGCTAAGCAACGGATGCCAGGGAAACTCACCGCTGAGATGTGGTGACCGCAGCAGCGCTCCGCAAGCGGCGCCAGCAAAAGCTGCCGCTGGACAGGCCTCCGGCCAAGAACTTGGACGCAGGAAGTCACGGGAACAGTGGCAACAGCGACTCTTTGGAACCGAGAGGGCCTCTCCTCCCTCAGACACTCACCACTGGCAGGTCGGCACCTCCCAATAACTCCGCCAAAGACGAGAGGCGATCAGAACCAAGGCCCGACAGGCGATCCGCAATCCCGGAGAACCGTACAGCCAAAAACCTCCGCTCACTCCCTGCCGGCCGAACCCGCCTCCTCTAGCCCCAGGCCCCGCCCGCTCCATCACGCCAGTAGCCGCGACACCGCCCGCCGAGGGGCGTAGCCGCTCATGCTGCGTCAGGGCGAGCGCGCCCGCGCGAAAGGAAGCTGCGTCACGTGCGCCCGCCTGTCCCGGCCACGTGACGCTGACGCGCGGCGCCCCCTCCCGCCGCGGGCCGTTGCCGAGGGGAGGCCCCTCCCCCGCAGCGCGGTGGCGGCGGCGCCGCCGA
>VWZE01024840.1:412413-451164 GCA_013396675.1 Eubucco bourcierii
GGTGGGTAAGGGGGGCGGTGGCGCTGTTTACTGCCGCGTCACTCCCCCCTCCGCCGCTACTGTCATGGCGACGGGGGAGGGACCGTCACGTGATCGTGGAGGGGCTGGGAGGGCCGACGGTCCGCATCACGTGACCGCGAGGCCGCGCGTGGCGGCTTGTTCCTCTGTCACGTGAGGAGGACTCCGGCACCTCCCTCGCCCTCCCGGCGCCCCGCGGCTTCTTCCGGTCACGTGTCCACCCCTGCCCGCCCCATGGCCCCGGCGGCGTCGGTCCGACCCCCGTAGCACCCGTTCCCGCCCCGGGCCCCTCCTTCCGGCAGTGGCCAGCACGCCGGCCCGGAGCTGGTCTCCGCCACTGCCCGCACGGTAAGGTGCCCGCCAGCGCGGGGGACGGGGAGGTGGTGGTGCTGGGGACTACACTCGTGGGTGTGTGGGGCCAGCGGGGCCCGATCCGCCTTACGGCAGCGCTGCCCTGACAGTTCTCCCTCCTTGGGTGCGACGGAGCAGTGCCTACTGGGGAGCGCTGCGGCGGGCCCGGCGCTGCGGCGGCTCGGCGGGCCTTGCTGCGGTGGTGTTGCGGCGGCCTTTGGCCTCCCGCTCTTCGCTACCTGCTCCCGGCCGCGACGGTGGCGGCCTGGCGGGATCCTGGGTGCTGTGAGAAAAGGGACTGAAGCGCGGCGGCAGCTGTCGGTCCGCGGCCCCCAGGGAGGGGGCGGTGGAAAGATGGCAGCGCCGTGCCGGCGGGCTCGCGGCTGGGGGGACACCGGGCGCTCTGTCGCCGATGCGGGCCATAGACAAAGAGGTGCCCCCGGTCTGCCTGCCACGGCCACCTTCTGCTGGTCACGGCAGCAGCCGGACAGAGCCCACCGGGGCCATCTGAGATGTCTTCGGGCCTATCTCTCCGCAGACAGAAGCACCCATCCCCATCTAAGCAAAGAGTGGCCGGGGATGACCCTTTAGGCAGGTTCAGGGCATTTCTCTGCTCGCCGCACTGCTTCCCTGTGTCCAGGGCAAACGGCACCGCTCACACTCCATGTTCTGTGAGCAGTGATCCAATGACAGGTTGCTGCTGCCCACTCTCGTCAGCTCCCGAACCCCACCCTGGGGTCTCTGGGCTGTGCAGCCGAACGGTCGGGGCCTGGCTGCATACCCATAGCACTGCGGTTCGGGCTAGGCTATTAGCGTAGACGTTCTGCTGTTCCCTCTGGGGAGTGGAAACCTAGCAGCAAGGCCTGCATCGAGTCTGACACAGCTCACCTGCCACTTCATGCTTACCCTGACCAAGTCAGGGTTATTGAAATGTGTAAAAGTTTACTTCGTTTCTACTCAGAACCCGATAAAACCACATGGGAAGAAACTGGACTGAAATGCTAGTAATAGAGGGCGCTCAGGACAGGTGTTGGAAGGAACAGGGAAGAGAAGTACCTGGGTTTAATAGTGGTTAGGAAGAGCTGCTGTGTTAGAGGAAGGATGGCTTGTGGTATTCCCAGCAGCTCTGTTCACTTGCAGAGCTAGGAGGGGAGGGCTTGTGGGTAGTTAAGCAAAGGGGACTTTTTTGTTGGTGGTTGTATTCTCACTCTAAGTCTTCCTGATAGACCTTGCCAGTTGTAACTGCACCTGAAATTAGCATCCTCAAGACAGGCTTGATGACAAGCCTGTCATACCCTATGGGCTAGGGCTAATGATTTCATCCATCAACTACTAACCATCACTTCAAAAGCTCTACTGCTGGAGAGTTTAAAATAACCTGTGTCTGACTTGCCTGTTCTGGAAGATACTTAAACCAGAGAAAGACCTGTCTTCCAGGATGTGCAGCTGAAGAACTCTGGTGCTGCTTCTTTTAGCAGCAGATTAAAATGATCCTGTAACGCTGTAAAATAGCAGATTTTCACTGTCTGCATGTTGCAGTCATTGCCCCTTTGAGCAGCAGTGTCATCATCTGCTGCACTGATTCCTGGAAACTTCAGCTGTTAAATGCAGAGACTGTGAGTTTTGGGCAGGCATGGAGAGATCATTGGTTGCTCTCACCCTTCTGTGTAGTAAACCTTAAGAGTCCAGAAAGAAAATCAAGTGACTGAGGTACCCAAGCGTGCATAGCACAGACATAGCCTTCCCCTTTGCAGTTAGTAAGGGACCAGCCTCATGCTCTTCTAACAGCTAGGCAAGATTTCTATTTTAGATTTTTTTCCTGTATTTCTTGCAGCAAGAAGCAATTTTGTTTGCATTAGTGACAGGCAGTAACTTCCCTAAATTCTGGTTATTAGTATTTTTTGTTCTTTCTTCAAGGTTTTCCCCATTTTGGGTAATGCTTACTGTGCTTGTGAGTCGTGTCATCCTGCTGCCACTCTAGTTCACTGCATGAGAAAGAAAGCACAGCAATGACATAAACCAAGAACAGCAGTGAGCTAGTGTGTTCACTCTCCCAGAAGGTAGGACAAGCCACTTGTGGCATAATTGTGCACTCATGGATTGCACACTGCAGGGTACTGTGCTAAAAGCACCATGGGTGTAAAGGAGAGATTACTAGCTGCTGATCCTTTTCTTCCAGAGCTGAAAGAATGGCTGTAGGAGGGTGAAATAGCATGGTAGAAGAGCAAAGCAACTTGCATCAGAATGAGCCTGACTATGGAAATGCTCTCCTTTTTCTTCCAGTTCAGTACCAGTTTAATTCCTTTGCATTCTGTGGCTTTGTCTCTGCTGCATTGGATAACAATGACCTTAGAGAACTGTAAAGTAAGAAAGGGAGAGGAAAAAAGTCAAAATCCTTGGTCTTGGCATACCTTTCTAGTCAGTTATAGTCTGTGGCCAGCTGCCTTTTTCTGGGAAGGATAAGGTGCTGATGAGAGACTACAGGAAGCTCTACCTGGAATGACAGTGTGAATAGCACTGGAAGAGAATAATGCTGCTAGGGAGCCTGTGATGGATTATGACAGGAAAAGGTGCTGAAGTCATGCCATGAAGTTTTCTTTGAGAAGGAAGTATTAGCAGGGCTGCTCTGAATGTGGCACAGCATGTGCCAGTGCCTGCTGCAACGGTGCTGATGTGAAAGGCCACGTTCGGCTCAGCATCACTGAAGTCAAAGCTTTGCGTGGCTGAAATGATGAAGGAGCAAAGCTCAAGTACAGAGCCCTTTTGCTATTTTTTCCATCTAGTATTTTACTTCACTCATTTTGGAGATGATAAAACTTCTGCTGAAGCGAATGCTGTGCTGTGTTGGATTTGCCCAGCAAATGTTAAAAGAGTTCTACAGCACAGAAAATGTGAGGATCAGCATTTTAAAATACTATTTTATGTATCAGTAGTGAAGTTCATGGTGCATAAAGGACAGCAGTTGGACAGACTAAACAGTTACAGCAGACAAAGCAAAACGCAGATTTTTGGTAAGCATAGGACAGTGTTTATAGAGTGTAGTCCTGCTGCAGTGTTCTTAGTCTCCTGGGAAATGTAAGGGTGAACCTGCAGGGAGGAATGACAGTGGCTGCTGGGGAGAATGCAGCAAGCATCAAAAGGCTTGTTGATGTGAGACTGGTGATAAAACTACCAGTGTGTTTAAGTAGGTATGACCTTAGTCCCCTTAGAATTTGGGGGAGAGGAAGAGAGAACTGGCCAGCTAGAATCGAGTTAGCCTTGGGAAAAGCCACATGGGAGTGTAGCTGTACCTTATCACAGATAACTGCAAATCCATGCTTTTCCACATACTTTGTATCCTTCCCTTGTCTGAAATGACTTAGCATCTGCCATTCACACTGAAGAAGGGAACTGCAGCCAAATGGCAGAGGAAATTTGGAATTTACGTCATGGCTTAGCTTCAGCACTCTTCTAGCTTGAAAAACCAGTGAAGGAACATGAAAACAGGAAAATTGGGTTATCGGCTTCGATGTAAGATTTGCAAGTCTTTTACTGAAGCAAAACCAGTATCAGCAATGTAATTAGATTAACTTCTTATGTAAGTGGCAGTATTTTGTTTAAAATGTTGATTTCAGTGATAGAGGGGAGCATGTTTATGTGGAATGTTTCAGAAATGGAGTAGGCATGAAGGAGTAAATGTGGGTTGTCTTTCTGGGATGTAGACAGGAGTAGCGAAAGAGTTACGGCAAAAATCATTATCCTAATTAGCTCAACTGTGTGTTTTTTGCTAGCTCCTCATAGCCAGGATGGCAACATCATCTGAAGAAGTGTTACTGATTGTAAAGAAGGTACGTCAGAAGAAGCAGGATGGAGCTCTCTACCTTATGGCTGAAAGGATTGCCTGGGCACCTGAAGGCAAGGACCGATTCACGGTCAGCCATATGTATGCAGACATCAAATGTAAGTCAACTCTTTTCCTACTCCAGTGGCAGTAACCCAGTAGTTCAGTGAACACTGAAATACAACCCAAAACTTCATTTGCCAAAAAACACCAGTAGATGAGTTAAGAAAGCTGTAAGGGGCTGGAGCTTTGACTAGGATATTCTGTATAGCAGCAGAGATCAGGATCCTAGTGAAGTAGCACTAGTTTATTAGGCATGCTACTGCAGAACATCTGTGGTCTTCAGATGTTGATGTTGTACTGCATTTACTAACCTCTGATAAACTTCTACTGCAAGTTGAACAGAAAGTCATCTGTGCCATGTGCTTGTGGACAGAAGGGTGGGAGGAGGATTGAGGAAGAGTATAGGGTTTTCTCTGTTAGAACACAGAAGCTGTCTGGCATGTCATCTGATAAACCAGGCATCTAAAGATCACAGAATGTCAGGGGCTAGAAGTAACCTCAAAAGCTCATCCAGTCCAACCCCCCTGCCAGAGCAGGATCTCCTATACCAGATCACAGAGTAACATGTCCAGGTGGGCTTTTAATATCTCCAGAGAGGGAGACTCCACAACCCCCCTGAGCAGCCTGTTCCAGTGTTCTGTCACCCTCACAGGGAAAAGACCTTCTCATGTTTACATGAAATTTCCTATGCCTCAGCTTTCACCCATTGCCCCTTGTCCTGGCACTGAGCAGAACCTGGCTCCTTCCTCCTGGCACTCACCCTTTACATCTTTATGAACATTCACAAGGTGACCTCTCAGTCTCCTCCAAGCTGCAGAGCCCCAGCTCCCCCAGTGTTTCTTCATAAGAGTGATGTTCCATTCCTTCAATCATCTTTGTGGCCCTGCACTGGACTTCCTCAAGCAGTTCTATGTCCATCTTGAACTGGGGGGGCCCAGAACTGGACACAGTACTCCAGATGAGGCCTCTCCAGGGCAGAGTAGATGTGGAAGAGAATGTCTCTCGACCTACTAACCACAGCCCTTCTAATACACACAAGAGTGGCATTGGCCTTCCTTGCCGCAAGAGCACACTGCTGGCTCACAGTCAGCCTCCCATCCACTAGAACCCCCAGATCCTTTTCCCCTTCATGTTTCAGTTTTTATATAAAGCAAACTTTGCTGGTTCATTTTCACCCAGCAGACCATAGCTTCAGGGGTGCTAGCTTCTGGAATTTGGCCTAACAGGTGACCATCCAAATAAGTATTTCCTATTGCAGAGTACATGCAGGTCAGAACCGAACAGGAAATACCTATAGCATGCTGGCTTTCTGGCTTCAGTTAGTGCTCCTGTTCCATGTGCTGTAATGCCAAAGGAAGGAATGAAAAAGAAAGTTGTATGTGTCACTTGGAACAGGTTTTGTGGTCATGGCTACTTAAAGTCACAAGTACTGCAACATGATCAAAAGTGTGATCAACTGTGTGCGGTTCTGGAGCCCCCAGCACAGGAAGGACATGGAACCGTTGGAGCGGGTCCAGAGGAGGCCATGAAGATGATCAGAGGGCTGCAGCAGCTCTCCTATGAGGACAGGCTGAGAGAGTTGGGGCTCTTCAGCCTGAAGAAGAGAAGGCTTCCAGGAGACCTTAGAGTAGCCTTCCAGTATCTGAGGAGGCCTACAGGAAGGCTGGGGAGGGACTATTGACAAGGTCTTGCAATGACAGGACAAGGGGCAACGGGTTTGAACTGGCAGAGGGGAGATTTAGACTGGATGTTAGGAGGAAGTTCTGTACAGTGAGGGTGGTGAGACACTGGAACAGGTTCCCAGGTAGGTTGTGGCTGCTCCCTCCCTGAAGATGTTCAAGGCCAGGTTGGATGAGGCCTTGAATGACCTGTACTAGTGGGAGGTGTCCCTGCCTATGGCAGGGGGTTGGAACTGGATGATCCTTGAGGTTCCTTCCAACCTTACCATTCTATGATTCTATGTGATGAATCAGAATACAGCGTTTCCTTAAATATGGAGCTGATAAGGAGTTTAAAAGCTCTTTTCACCTATAATACAGCTTTTTAGCTATTTGTTAAGTACATGTTTAGGCCTTAAAGTCTGTTACTTTGCAAGGTGCTCTTTTTTGTCATCTAACGTTAAAAAGTAAATTTGTAGTAGAGATGATAATTTAGTGGTCACATCTGGTTCCTGTCTCCAACTTGCACTGGAGAAAGGGGCAAGATTCAAAGTTAGGTTAGTTCCATTTGCAGTGTTACACTGAAGTCAGCATAGCACAACAGCCTATAAACATAGCTGTCCTAGCCTCTACTCCCTCTGGTTACGAGAAAGGAAGCAGGAGGTAGGTTTTGCTTGTGAGTCATGAGGGTGTAATAGCACCTTGGAGGCATGGGTGATTGACTTCGGGAGTACTGCTGTCTATAGATGCTTACCACACCACTTGAAACCAGCCTGCCTTTGCTGCCAGCAGAAGTACTGTTACCCCACCCTGCCCCTGCCCTTCTGTGGGAACTGGTCCAGCTGGAAAAACAAAAAAGGGGTTACTTTCAGTGGGTCAGTCTCAAGGTTTGGCTTGCTGCATGAATGCCAGCATTCTTATAAGTAAGGCAGCAGGAAGAAGTGGAAAAGGGGAAAGAGGTTGTCACCTTTCAGCTGCAGCCTGGACTGGTACAGGTTGAAGTGTCCAGGTGATGACAATCTAATTTGCAGCCATTTCCTAATGGAGGACATGGGGAATGCAAAGGTGAATCAGGGCTCCCAAATAGTAGCTGAAGGATATTGGTGTCTGTGTCTTGTGTTTTAGAGAGAACAAGGACTAAGGTTCAGACTAACTCAGGGGGTAAACCGACTGTTCCACTTTCACAGCTGGAATTCACACACAGGGTAATGGTATTGATTGGATGAAGAGGATAACTGATACAAGCAAATACTCTAGAGGGGAGTTTCTTGTATAAGCTTACTGTCTTTTGCTAATTAATGCTCTCTGTAATCTAGGCCAGAAAATCAGTCCAGAAGGTAAAGCTAAAATCCAGCTTCAGCTAGTATTGCATGCAGGGGACACAACCAACTTTCACTTCTCCAATGAAAGCACAGCAGTGAAGGAGCGAGATGCAGTAAAGGATCTTCTTCAACAGCTGTTGCCCAAGTTCAAAAGGAAAGCTAACAAAGAACTTGAGGAGAAGAACAGGTAAAGAACCCTTCAGCTTTTTTTGGTGATTTAAATTGTTTCCTAACTATAGTCTATTTCTGCTACTAGTTACTGCAACAAAAGTGACAGGGCATTTGTTTCCCTGGCAAAAATCTTTCCACTTTTGATTTATAGGCAGTTCCCTGAGCCTTACATAACTGGAACATGTTGAGACTATCCTTGTGTTCTCGCTGACACGTTCCTGAGGTGTAGAAGCAGCCAGCCCAGCTGCCACCCAGTCTTTGCTACCCATGGCTGTGAGATGAAAGCACCCCTCTGGCAGTCTGTCTCTTTAGTCTTCCCAAGTATATATGTACTGCTTAGAAAAGCTGCTTGAAAGGTTTGGGGGGTTTGTTTTTTTAGGTTTTGTTTTCTTTTCCAGAAATTTTCTTCTGCCTTTTAATTTATGATTTCTAGGGGTTTTTTTTATTGTCTTTTTTTCCCCTGTATAACTTTTCCCCCATCAAATCTTTCCTGGTGTTTTATATACTCTACCAAACTGCTTGGTAACTGTTGGAAAGCAACTGTTTCACTCCCCCTCAACTTTGGTTGCAGTAGTTTATTTGGCATACAGGATGTTTATTCTTTAAAAAAAAAAAAAGTTTTGAGAAGACATTCAGGACTTAAGTCCTTTTCCCAAAACCACTTCTGTTCCTCTAAAATGTTAAAGCAGTTCTTGTGGCCACAGAGCACTCCTCTCTGCCTCTCCCCAGATGAGCTGCACTTTGTTCAAGCATCTGCTGTGAATCCTGTATCTACTACCTTCCATTCCCATAGACTGTTGTAGCTTGGAACTTAGGCAAGTTAAGGCTGGATTTTCAGCCACAGGAGCCTTGCCTCACAGGGCAGATTGGATCTTTACAAGGAGATTTCTCAGTGGAAGGCCAGGAGCCCATGTGCTGGAGCTCTGACACATCCAGGCTTAACTGGTTCCTGTTCTGCAGCAACCACCAGCATCTACAGCAGTGCAGGCTGCTTTGGCACTCTTTACCAGATAGTTTCCAACAGCATTACTGCTGAGTACAGGGCAGCCTTAGCTCTGAACCTGTGTGCAGAGTTATGCTACATGGCATGAACAGCTTTCCTAGTTAAGAGGCAAACCACATCTTCACGTGCTTGGTCACAGTCTGGACCATTAGAAGCCCAAGTCACAGAATCACAGAATTCACCAGGTTAGAAAGACCTTCCAGATCATCAAGTTCAATCTATCACCTAACACTTTCTAATTAACTAACCCTTGGCATAAGTGCCTCATCCAGTCTCCTCTTAAACACCTCCAGGGATGGTGACTCCACCACCTCCCCAGGCAGTCCGTTCCAATGCCAGTCACTCTTGCTGTGAAAAACTTCTTCCTAACATCCAGCCTAAACCTGCCCTGGCACAGTTTGACACTGTGTTCTGTCACTGGTTGCCTGGGAGACCAACCCCCACATGGCTATAACCTCCCTTCAGGTAGTTGTAGAGAGCAATAAGGTCTCCCCTGAGGCTTCTCTTCACCAGGTTAAACAACCCCACCTCCCTCAGCCTCTCCTCATAGTCTAGTGAAAAGGCTTCTCTAGCATTCTTTGCAGTAGATGAGGCATAAAAGTTCCAAACGCGTTCTGAAAGGGCTTTACATAGAGAGCCCTTGCAGCACGGCCTCACTTACTGAGCTGGGAGGGTCAGGTCTGTACCAAAATTCCGAGTATTTATGGAACAATTGGAAAAACAGAATGTTTCCTGCCACACCCATTTCTAATGACTACCCATTAGTAGCCATAAGGATGGCTACTAATCCCTATTTGCACCCACAAGAAAAACAGGAAAAACCTCGGTGGTTAAAACATTGTAGAAATGTCCTGCCACAAAGTTTTCACTTCCACCTCATCCTACTTCATCCTTGGAGCAGCTACAGACCAGACTGCAGTTTATCCATGTTCTTCCCTAGATCATGTACTACGTATTCATAAGATTACTTTCTTTGGTTGGATTGCAAATGATCAAAGACCCTGATCATTGTGAACATGCTGCTTGTTGACCTGGAAATAGCCTAGTGAGTTTCAAAGGAGGTTCTCTGCTGTATGAAAAGTTGCTTACACATGATTTAACTGAAGGTTGCAGGAGCACATTCTTTGCATTTTGGATAGTAAGGATGAGAGTTGATATTTGGATGTTTGCTTTTGTAAACAGTACTCCCTGGTGGAAGTAGTGCCACTGAGTGTTTCTGTTGCACTTGTGGTGCCTAGAATGAATTACAAAGATCCTGCTGTCACCAGCAGAAACATACATGAACAGACAATTCAGGGTGATGTGCATTTTAAGGGATTTCATCCCCCTGTAATCTACAGTCTTGCTCTAGTACAGAGACTTGTGAATATTGAAGTTTAAGATCTTAAATGAGAATCACAGAATAACAGATGTCAGGGGCTGCAAAGGACCTCAAAAGCTCATCCAGGCCAACCCCCCTGCCAGAGCAGGATCACCTATACCAGATCACACAGGAACACACCCAGGAAGGTTTTGAGTATCTCCAGAGAGGGAGACTCCACAACCCCGTAGGCAGCCTGTTCCAGAGAATTGGATACTGTTGAAATCTCCTTTCCCTACCCACACAAGATCCTTCTCATGGAAGTTCAAGAAAATCCATAGAGGCTTTTATAGTTCAGGAAACTCCAGTCCTGGACATGCAAAGATACAAGAGCATCACAGAGTAATTAGGACAAGACATTTATCCCACATTAACTTTTCCTTAGGCATCACTGTTTGCTAATATTTAATTCTATTCCTCACACATTTTCTTTGTTTGTTTGTTTGGGTTTTTTTTGGTTTTTTTTTTTTTTTTATCTGAAGTGTTTTGAGCCAAACCTAGCTATTGATGTTGTTTGTTTTGGTCAGAAATGCACAGCATTTTGAAAGCAAAGTTTGTTTCTGTTCCTTTTGTGACCTCTACATTAGTGATGGAAATGCCAGTGACTTATTCTGCAGTGTTTCAATTCTATTCAATACGTTCTTTTCACCAGAATGCTGCAAGAAGATCCTGTTTTGTTTCAGCTCTATAAAGACCTTGTTGTGAGCCAAGTAATCAGTGCTGAAGAATTCTGGGCCAATCGTTTAAGCCTGAATGCAGGGGATAATTCTGCAGCACCTAGCAAGCAGGATGTGGGCATCTCTGCAGCATTCCTGGTATGTTGAACCCCTAGCTTAAAGGATTTTGGAGCAAACGGGTTGGGGAAAGTGAAAGTTCTGCTGGTGTACTTTTATTGCCATATACTTTCATGTTTTTTCCTGGTTCCACAACATCTGTCCACATGTTAGACAGACAACTGCAAGCGTAAACAAGGGAGAGAAGTGGAAAGTTTTGTGCAAATCTGCAAAGTTTTAAAGATTTGTCTATGTTAAATGCTCGGTTTGAACTTTAAATTATTGAAGTAGATGACCTGTTAAGGTCCCTTCCAACCTAAGTTGTTCTCTGAATAGGCAGGTGTTTGTATTGCTGCTCTGTCTTCCATAAAACTGGAATAACAGCAAGCTTGCAGCCACAAGATTACAAGATATAAAGGTATATTTAAAAAAGCATCTATTCCAGCATTGACATGCAGAAACGAAGCTGCAAAGAATTTCCACAGAAAAGGTTTTGCTCTCTCGCCATTTTTTTAAACAAGTGTATCTTTTCAGCTACTTGAACAACTTCTGTGTCTGAAATCCCACTTTAAATCTCTTTCAACTCTCTCTTTCCCCAGCTTTGTTCTGTTATACACATGCAGAAACCACACTTCAGCAATCTCAATGCAGTCTAAGAGTAATCTTCAGGTTCCTCCCACAGAAACATGCTTCTGCTTATGAAATAAAGGTCATACAGATTGTTACTCTTTAGCCAGAATCCCATTTCCAGCTTCATAATTACTGTGCACACATCAAGGGTTTAGGAGGGAAAGAGGAGGTGGGAGTTGTTTTATGACTTAGCTGCTGTATAGAGAGTTGGGTTTTCCCACTAGGAATACCTGAACCTGTTACTTGATTGCTCTGCTTTCCCGTCTCCCATTATTCTCACACCTTAACATTAAAAACAACAAAAAACAAAAAGCCACAAACCTTCAAAACTGGTTGTGTTTGTGAACTCTGCATCTGTGAAGAAGAAAACTTCTGATGTTTCTATATCCTAGTTCAAGGTTAACTGCCTCTGCTCAGAGTGAGTCTTTCTCTAGGAAGAAGGTGGTGCAAAAACTAGAATTGAGGTGTACAGGAGGAGGAAGAAAAGCAGGCAGCATATGCAATCATATTTACAATTTCTCCTGTTACACAGAATTGGACTGGGCCACTTGTTTGCACCAGAGCTTCCTGAAGAGATCTCTTAGATTCAACTTGCAAGTTCTGACTAAGGTTTATCCTCAGTTTCTTTATCAATTATACTTCAGTGTATAAGGCCACAACCCCTTTTTTGTCACTCCATTATCATCACTGACTATTCAGTAGCTGAACTGTTGAATGAAGATCAGGCATGTCCAGTAAACATGCCTGTTTTCACTCTGAAACAAGGATATGTTAAAGTAAGCATCCCTTCTCTTGACTGACAGTAGTCTTTGCTTTTCACCTTCTAAAGCTTTCAGTCTCCTTGGTGAATTGTCCTTTAAGTGGCAATAAGTAATTAATGCACATTCTTCCATTTTCTGTTCCCAAAACACCTCTCTATGATCAAATCTGACGTGGATTATTGGAGGAAGAAGATTATTTTATCTGCAAGCAGAATATGGTTGCAAGATAGCTGTTCTTTCCCTTCTACACTCACTGAAGGCCTTCAGGGATGATTGGTTTTACTCTCTGTGCTTTTATTTTAGGCTGATGTACGGCCTCAAACAGATGGCTGCAATGGTCTGAGGTATAATTTGACTTCAGACATCATTGAATCCATATTCCGGACATACCCTGCAGGTGAGAATAGTGCCTAACCTAACACAGACATGCATTTAACAGCTCTGTTTTACTGGCTTACTATGAAAAGACTGGCATGTTGGGCTGAGCTGAGTCTGGAACTATGAAGGACCCCTATCTTCAGTCTTCCAGGTGATGGTCCCTGCCTCATTTGAAGGTGGCAAGTAGCATGTGTTAAAAGCTGCTTTTGAAGCAAAAAAAAAAATTTTTTTTTTTTTTAATTAAAACATTTTAACTTGTGTTGACATTTTCTTTTACTCTTTTATATATATATATATATGTAAAGGTCAGCACAAGTTGAAATGTTTAAATGTTTAATAAGGAAAAAACCCCAGCACCTGGTGGCTAGACACTTGGCTTGCATGATACTCCCCTACTCAGCTTCTTAATTGTTATTTTTCATTAAATCACCTTTGGGAGGATAATCTGATTTCCATTGTTTTCTTGCCACTACCCTGAATGCTGCCACTGGTTCAATTTAACCCCTGGTTCAATTTAACCCCTAGCTCAAAAAGCTGAGGATAACAAAAACTCTGGCAAACCAGAATTCTTGTGCACATGCAATTCTGAATATTTATTTATTTATTTTCATGCTGCATTTCTTTTTCAGAGCATTAGGTAGCATTGCAGGGTATCTGTTTGCTCCTTCATGCCCTTAACATTTGGTCAGCGTGAGTGAAGGCAGCGCTAGGCAAAGCAAGGAAGCCAGCAAGGGAGTTTTAACATAAAATAGCATGACAAGGGGGAATGGTTCCAAGCTGAGAGTGAGTTGGTTTAGACTGGATCTTAGGAAGAAATTCTTCAGAATGAAGGTGGTGATACTCTGGAATAGGTTGCCCAGAGAGGTTGTGGATGCCTCCTCCCTGGGGGTGTTGAAGGCGAGGTTGGGTGAGGCCTTGAGCATCCCAGCCCATGGTGGGGAGGTTGGAGTAGATGACCTCTAAGGTCCTTTCCAACCTAAGCCATTGTTTGATGCTCTAAGTCTATGAAATCAAAGATTTGTGAAACAGTTCATAACCATTGTGGGTTTTGTTCACAGTAAAAATGAAATATGCAGAAAATGTTCCACATAATATGATGGAGAAAGAATTCTGGACACGTTTTTTTCAGTCTCATTATTTCCATCGGGACAGGCTCAACACAGGCTCAAAAGACCTTTTTGCAGAATGTGCCAAACTGGATGAAAAAGGTAAGCTTTGTGACTTTGCCTTTGCAGCAGGCTTGCCAGGGCCTGAGCCTATGCCATAGAGCACACCACCTTCCAGCAAGAGATGGATCCAGTAATCCAGCAAAGCTGAAATTAGGAATTTGCCTTTGTTTGTTCAAGGGGCATCTTGCTTGTGGAACTGTAAAGCAAAAGCCATAGTTGTCACTGGAAGCTAGCTACAGGTTTGTTGCTGTTTGTGCTTCCTAGCCACTGCATTTCTGGAAACAAATAAGCCTTTGGGAAAGTAGTAGCACTAGAAGTAAACTTCAGTAACTACCCAAAGGGGACCTACAAGAAAGCTGGAAAGGGACCTGTTTACAAAGGCCTGGGGTGATAGGATGAGAGGCAATGGTTTGAATTTAGAGAAGCATAGATTTAGGTTGGATGTTCAGAATAAGTTCTTCACCATGAGGGCAGTAAAATGCTATAACAGGTTATCCAGGGAAGGAGTTGAGGCCCTGGCCTTGGAGATACTCAAGATGAGGCTTGACAGGGCTCTGAGCAACTTGATCTAATGAAGGATGTTCCTGTTTACTGCAGGGGAGTTGAACTGGATGAGCTTTGGAGGTCCCTTCCAACCCAAACCATTCTATGATCCTATATACTGTAGTGCCAGATTGGCCAGGCTGTGCCATCAGTTACTGGAACAGTTCTACATACAGAGTCATTCTGTGCTATGTCCACAACTGACAGCACCTGCAGCTTTTGTTAACACATCAGTCTGCAGACAAACATAGTTCTTATTTAAGACTTTCCAGCCCATCACCATTTCCTGTCAGCCTTTTTAATGTGAAATCTTCACGCATTAGCAGGTGTCAGTTTTTATTCAATTTTAGAGGTAGGTTTGTGATGAAAACAGAAACATGGAGAACTGAGATCACTTAACACCACCCCTTAATATGTTACTCAAATATTCTGTTAGGAGTCCACAACCCTTCACAAATAAAAACTATCACTAAATACAAATCACCATTCTACCTAAGGCAGGCCAGCAAAACAGTGCCAGAATTAGAAGGAAACACACAATTAAGGCTTCCCAGGGATTCAGATTTCTTTCAACTAAAGACAGAGATATATATAGATAGATAGATATATACTCACACACACACATATATACATATATATATAAAAAGGTATAAAGTCAGCTGATGCAATTCTAATTGAAGTTCGAAGGAATGCTGTAGGTTCCATACTTCTTTTATGATGGCTTCCCAGTTCCAACTAGTACAACTGCATCTTCAATTTATTTTTTTTAGCCAAACAGTATTCAGGAGGTATAGAAGTCCTGGAAGGAACTATAGTAAGGACATGGAAGTGTTGGAGCGGGTCCAGAGGAGGGCCATGAGGATGATCAGAGGGCTGCAGCAGCTCTGCTATGAAGACAGGCTACAAGAGTTGGGGCTCTGCAGCCTGGAGAAGAGAAGAGGCCTTAGAGTAGCCTTCCAGTATCTGAAGGAGGCCTACAGGAAGGCTGGGGAGGGACTATTTACAAGGTCTTGTAATGACAGGACAAGGGGCAATGGGTTTGAACTGGCAGAGGAGAGATTTAGACTGGATGTTAGGAGGAAGTTCTTTACAGTGAGGGTGGTGAGGCACTGGCACAGGTTGCCCAGGGAGGTTGTGACTGCTCCCTCCCTGGAGGTGTTCAAGGCCAGGTTGGATGAGGCCTTGAGTAACCTGCACTAGTGGGAGGTGGCAGGGGCTTGGAACTAGATGATCCTTGAGGTCCCTTCCAACCTTACCATTCTATGATTCTATGATAAGTCAATGAAAACTGCACTAATTAGCAATCATTTACTATAGCTTTGCAGCTTTATTGCTTATTTTAAAATGGAACTTTGAAAAAGAGTGGCAATAGCAGCTAGGTATCTGCAGAATATCTGTGTCTTCTCAATTTCAAGGTTAAACATGATCTAATAATCCCACAATTACTTGCTTAGATAATTTTTTTTTCCATGGTTCTTTGTTTTGTTTTTCATACAGGTTTAAAAACAATGGTGTCCCAAGGAGTAAAAAACCCCCTGATAGATTTAACAGCTTTGGATGATAAATCATTAGATGAAGTAAGTAGTTGGCAAGATAAAATAAGAAGCCCCTGCCCTCCTTTAGTTTCATTGAGGGTCTTTCTCCTCTTAACTACAAATCCCACATCACTTACTAGGCTGCTGCAGTGGCTGGGTAGTCAGCATGTACACAGTTGTCTGTAAAGAGATTGAGACTGTGCCCACAGACTTGTGCACCTCAGATGTCTGCCTGCCTTAGTGTGCTGGGTATAAAAGCAAGATTTCCCCATTCCAAAGAATTACCATTCCACTTGGATGGCTTTTTTTGGTCTAAAATTGACTTTCCAGCTTCTTCCTACCTTCTAGAAGCTGCAAGAGTAGCACAAAGCAGGGAAAAAAAAAAAAAAAAGTCTTTGCCTTTGTTCTCATTTTGAACATTGCCATTTGATGAAGATTCATTTTAAGGAGGCTGGACACAACTTACTTTGTTTAGCTTGAAATACTATGTTTAGCTAAGAACATAAGAACTAATTTGAACCATTATCTGCCTCCAAAATACACCTTCAAAGAGTTACTGCAAGTGATGTACCATGACGTGAAGTAACTTAATGATGTCCACACTTTAATTTTTGAGTTTTAATTAATAATGATGCTGCATTTCTAACTTCTGGGTTGAGTTTTGGGTTGGTTATTTTTTGGTAAAGAGTTGCACAAAGGTAACAGTGTGAAGGTAGGCTGGAGTTTAGAATAGGTATGATTGGACATGCAAACTGCCCTTGTTAAGCTTTTGGGGCTGGTTAGCTGCAGGCATGATACTGCACGTGGGGTGAAGGGAGTTGTCTTCAGCCAACTGGGAAGTGGGGAACACTGCCAAATCAAGGCTTGAGATTGAATTCTTGGTGATAGCACATCCTCCTGACAGGTGTCACTTAGCCTGGGGGCTGCTGGTGGCCCACAAGATGCTAAAGAGAGATCAGTAAAGCAGTTGGTAACTCTTATTTGCCATCCAAACCTGTCTGTTTTGCGCAACTGATCCTTTTTTTTCCAAGTTCTGGGTTTACTTCTATTATGGATGTATAAAACTATCTAAGATTTTTTTTTTTCTTCTCTCAGACACTTCTAAACTGCCAAGAATAAAATAACCTGCAGAAATTTTTCAAAATACATAAGGTGATGGTGGGGCAAGGTAGTAAAATACTGCTTCAGAGAGCGTCACTCAGTAGAGTTTGGTGGGGTGGCACAAAAGCTTTCTGACTCGATGGAAAACAGAATTGTCCTGGTTTTGGGGCAGGAGGCATCTAACATTGCTTTCTTCATAGGGCTATGGTGTTGCTTCAGTGGCCTCTACATCAAACACCTCAAAATCTGCTAGAGAAAGTAGCAATGCTGCCATTATAAAACGCTTTAATCATCATAGTGCCATGGTCCTTGCAGCTGGCCTCAGGAAACAGTAAGTTTCAGTCTTCTGTGAAAGCCTTTTTGTAACAAGCTTTAAGGAGCTTCCAGAATGAAAAATACATCTCACAATTAGTCACCCAACCCCTTCTGTTAATTTTTATGACAAATGAAAATGCCTTCAGGTTCCATTTTACTTCAGGAAAGTTTTTCATAGCTATCTGAGATGATAAATGCTGTCCTTAGCTGACAGAAAGCAGGTGAAAAGGGAAGGGAAGTTTCTGCCATAGATCTGTAGCCCTGGTGAAGGCTGCAGAAGCAGTATTCTGTTTGCTCTGTGGCAGTGAGGTCTAGGGCAGGGAGTTTCCATTGCCTGCCTGCCTCCCAGGTGCAGGTATGTTGGAGCTTCCTTTAGTGGGGTGCATGGATGTAAGTAAATGAGGGAGCAAAAATCCAGTGTGGCACAGGTGGATCAGATTAACAGTTCCTCCAGTGCAATGCCCTGCCTGCCCCTGACCAAAAAGAAAAACCAAATGACGCTGTCAGGTGGCTCCATGTGCTTACAGTGAACTTGGCAAATTAAAATCTGAGAAGCATGAAATGGGTTTGATGTGAAATCTGCTTTACAACCTGCTTATAAACATCCACCAAAGGGTTCCTACTCTACCCAAACCCTGCAGACCTGAACCTGAAAGAGATCTTAATCAAATACTTCCTTCTGTATAGCTGTGCTCCCTCATGATTTTGTTTTTGCCTTGCACAAATTGAACATTGGACCTTAAAAGAATCTCTTCTGGGTAACATGTGTTTCTGTTTCTCAGCTCAGAGGCAAAACAGTAACTCTTACTCCAAACCAGCCATATCTCAGGGCTCCCATAGCTCTGCTCATACCTGTTTGGCATAAGGATGCAGATTGTTTCTAACTTAGTCATGATTTTTGTGTTGCATTGTTGGCATGCTGCTGTTTCTGAGGAGAGGGAGAAGCACCCTTGCTGGTGAATGTCCCTCTTGACAGTTATTAGAGGAACTGGTTCCTTCTGTCTAGATCAACTGCTAGAAATGGAGACACCAGGGGAAAGGAATTGACATGCAGTACGTGAACATGTCTGTAAAACTTTTGCAACAGATGTATTTTACTTTGTCTCTAGCTTGTATCTTAAGTTTCCTGTGAGGTGAATTCTTCTTAATGCTGTTTCTCTATTTTAAGAGAAGCACAAAATGACCATTACAGTGAGACCAGCAGTACGGATGGAAACTCCAGGGATTCAGATTTCTTTCAGCCACCAATGAAAAAGGTATAAAGTTAGCTGCTGCAATTCTAATTGAATGCAACTGGAAGCTCAAAAAAGATTGCTGAAGGTTCCATACTTGTTTTGTGATGCACCTAAAATGATCCTTTTTTTAGCTTTGCTTAGAAGTGTCTACCATAAGAACCTGAGGGCCTGTAAGAAGCTTGGTGCCTCTGTTAAAGGCAAAGAAATTACACTTGGAGGTATTGCTTTGTGCATCTTTTCAGCAGTGCCCAGCAAAATAAACATTCCAGCCTTCCTCTGAATGGACCCAAAAATCTGCTTCTTCCCCTTCAGTGCAGTTCTGTTTTTACCCTCTCCCCTCCATTTTTCTTTTTTCCAAGTGCCTGACAACTTCTAGAGACCATCCATATGAAAGGGGTATTGGTGTTCAAGCACCAATATTAACCTATCAATCAAGTGTATTGTTTGTAGAGGGGATAATTAAACTGGCACATGGCAGCCTTAAGGTTAGAAGCTGAAGTGAGGTTAAGTTGATCGCACAGTGACACCTTGGGCACTGAAATACAGGGCAGCAGCCTGGTTTAGACTAAACATAGCAGCTTGCAGAGTGGAAGAGAATACTGTAATTGCTGCAGACCTGAACTGAATGCTCTTGCTGGAGTTGACAGCCTAAATAGCAAGTGCCAGGGGGAACTCAAAAGCTACGTGTATTGCAGAAAAGGTTGTAGAATACACATCGTGGTAAGCGTGCAGGAGTTCAACAGATTTGACCTCCTGAAAGCTGCAATTTTTACTGTGGAGAAAATGATATGGTAGGACTAGGATAAATGTGAAGAGAAGAGTGAAAGAGTAGCATGAGAATAGGAGACTTCAAAAGCAGTTTTCTGATTGTGCAAAGTCTGGTATCACTGTGCTGCTGTTTCTCGGCACAAATGCTGTGAGCACCACATAGCTTGGGCAGTTATGGTTTTAGTCTTACATCCCTGAACAGTAGCCATTAGATCACTATTATTTCTGCTGATCTGAAGATGGCTGGACATAAACAGTGCAAAGAATGATCTGGAAGTGGTGAAGCCTCCCAAATTTTGGCCAGAACCATCAGAGAAAGTGGCAGTGCCAAGGTTTCCAAATTGCACACTTCAAACAGTGCTGGGCACTGCTTTCTCTGGAGAGCAGACATGGACCATTCCACATCTGTTTCCTTTAAGGTTTTAGTAACCTTTCCTCTCAGACTTGGTGAGCTGGAAAAAAGGACTCAACACATCAAACTGTGCCCTCATTAGTAATATGTGTAACTATTTGGCTTATTTTAGGTGAAACTGCAGGAGGCCATTGAATATGAAGATTTAACGAAGAATGATAGCGTTAAAACTATTGCACTAAACTTAAAGAAGTCTGATAGGTAAGTTAACAAAACACACACAGCTTCTTCAGCACATGCAGTCTTGCAAGTCTCTCCTTGCAGCCTGCACAGAACCAGCTGGTTTAGTCTCTGTGCCACAGTCAGGTGTGTTTATGTTAAGTGTAGGAAGCTAGCAAGAGTGTGTCCAGAAGATTGAGGGAGGTTCTGTTGTTCCCTCTGTTCTGCCATGGTGAGACCTCACATGGAATATTGCATCCAGTTCAAGAGAGACAGGGATCTGCTTGAGGGAGTCCAATGGAGGGCTGCAAGGATGATTAAGGGACTGAAGCACTGCCTGATGAGGAGAGGCTGAGAGATATGTGGCTGTTTAGTCTGGAGAAAAGAAGACTTGAGAGGGAATCTAATCAATATCTATAAATATCTGAGAGCTGGGAGTCAGGAAGGAAGGGACAGGTACAGCTTCTGCTCACTTACACCCTATGACAGGACAAGGGCCAATGGATGTGAACTACAGCACAGGAAGTTCCACCTCAACATGAGGAGGAACTTCTTTACTGTAAGGGTCCCAGAGCACTGGCACAGGTTCTCCAGAGAGGTTGTGGAGTTTCCTTCTCTGGAGACTTTCAAGCCCTGTCTGGATGCATCCCTGTGCAACCTATGCTAGGTAATCTGGTCCTGCCCTTGCAGGGAGGTTGGACTCAAAGATCTCTAGAGATCCCTTCCAGCCTCTAACATCCTGTGAACTCCTGAATCAACCAGCTTCCAAGCAACTCCCACTTAAATTTGTATTTTGATTTCATCATGCTTTTCAGCAGGGTAAGTGCCTGGAAGCCTAGCTGAAGGGTTTTGATATGTAATTTCTGTGGCAGTCTAACAGCCTTACATTCCCAGTTCAGCACTGGGATCCAGCTTACAGTGCAGAATGTGAAAATAAAGATGCTTGCAAGGAACATCTACTCACTGGCTAAAAAAAAAAAAAGTAATTGGGATAGTTTGGTCTGCTCACTGGTCTAGTATTTTTCTAGTAATAGGTGTCTTTCTAGACTTCAGAGTGAGAGCGCCATAGCTGTAACTTCAGAAAAGGAGTGATACCACAGCCAATGTAAACCTAACTTCACTTAGCTTAATTTCAATCCTGCATGGTGTGAATTCCCCCATTCTGATGATGCTTCCAGAGCTAGGTGGTACAAGGTAGCTTTTCATTAGCAAAATTATGCTGTCAGATTCTCCTATTTTCCTACTATACCATCCCTAACCCAACCTCTTCCGGGGTGGCAATGCATTTTACTTTGTCAGTTAGTAAGATTTAGAGGATAGCCTCAGTAGTTGCAAAGCATCTGAAATAGCAAACATCTGAAGAACTGTCCACTGAGTTTGCCCTCTCTTTTACCACCACTCCTGTTAATACTCTTTCCTTTTCTCACCTCACAGGTATTATCATGGTCCAACTCCAATTCAATCACAGCAATATGCAACCAGTCAGGATATAATTAATTCTTTTAATAGTATTAGGCAAGAAATGGAAGCATATGTACCCAAACTAACTCAGGTATGGAAGAATACCCCCCCCCAAAAAAATTCCTTTCTTGATTTTTAGCAGCTTGTTTTTCTTCATTATCTCAAAGTTTTATGTTACTCAATTTACAACTTTAGGCAATACCTTTTGAGCTGTTGTGTTTAAAATCTAAACAATAGGAAACTTGAGTCCTTACTGATACTCAGTTATATTCTACTGTTACCACAGCCTTTGAGGAAATGGAAAGCTATAAAGTAGTAAAGCAGAATTATCATGCAACATGAAGCACAGGCCAATATTATTGATCCCACCTCCTGAAATTTAGGATATAGAGGTCCTAGGAGGTCATAACAGGCATGTTCATAAATTAACAGGTCTTTCACTACCAAATGCATTTGGGTAGAATGGAGATTCTCACTGTGGGCTGCACAAAAGCTCTGTCCTGGCAGTTGGAGGGCAGCACAGCCTTGTAGCAAATCTTCCCAGCCAGTACCTGAATATCCTTTCTTAGTAAATTTAGATTTGGCCCTAAGTAAAGCAGCCACAGCTGTAAACATGTCCCATTTTTATATAGTAGCCCTCTGCCTTATTTCAGTGTAACTACACAGCCAGGATTTTTTATTTATTGGGTAAACAAAGGGTTTGTTTGTCCATAATTGCTCAGAGATTTCACTGAAAACATGAACTATGACACTGTCCAATTGTGGAGAAGAGTAGACTCTTCACCAGAAAGTCCACTGAATCTCCTCCCCTGTATTTGAACTCCAAAGATACAACTTATTTCTAACAGCTATTGTTGCAAAATGTGATCTGAAATACTTGTTCCCTTTCTCCCTTCAGGTTCTTTCAAGCAGTGATGCTGCTAGCACTATTGCAGCCCTGTCACCTGGAGGAGCACTTATGCAGGGTGGAACACAGCAAGCCATAAACCGTAAGGTTCTAGGGTGTATGATACTGTAATCCTGTCTGACTGCATTGTACAGCACTGCCTGGCTTGCTGTGTCATCTGCCCCTTAGAGTATGTTACACTGATACAGGAAATTATGGAAACATGTAGCTGGAATATTGCTGGGGTGCAGCAGCAAAAGAAAAGCAACAACACGGCCACACACCAGGGTGGTACTGGCTACACCAGTGCTGAGGCAAGTGAGTGAGAGAAAATTGTACAGAGCAAGTGATGAAGGAGGCACTGAGTCCCCTTACAGATCATGAGTTTTTCTTCTTCAGCATTTCTATTTTTCATTGTTGCCCTGAATTTTAGAAAATAAAGACAAAGCCTTTGGGAAAGCTCCAAGAAGGCACAGACTAGATAATTCTCTGGAATTAGGGTTTTTTGCAGTCTGCATTTAAGATCCACAATGTGCTGTGAAAAAAGATGACTTAATTGTAGGCTGCAAGGGCAAAATAGAAACCCCTCCCTTCTCCCATCTCCATTCAACCACCTCTTTTCCCTCCTGTCACACTCCTGCCAGTTTGAGTTCCTTTCTCTGTAGTCTCAGAGCAGTGAGCCCCTGATTCTCACAAGACAGGTTTTTTTTAAGCAGTCTTCTATAGTTTAACTTCTGTTACTTGGTCTGAAGAGCAGCAGAAACTGATCCAGAGAGCTGAAAAAGCCAAAGTGTAGGTTCTTTATGGCAGTGGAAGGAAAAGTAGTGTGGTTTTCTTGCCCATCCCAGTTGAGATAGTGGTTGCTACACTACACTACCACCATGATCACCACATGGGGTTTTCTGAGGGAGGGGTTGTTGGGTTGTTTTGTTGCTTTAAACAGCCTTGTCCTAGAGAGCTTTATTCACTGTTCAACTCACCATGCTCCTGTCACCCTCACTGACTGCTGGTGTTTTTTGCCTGTTTTTTATGTCTGGTTCTTTCCCTGTTTTGAACCCTGGTATGCTTTCTTGAGTATCTGGGATATAGGTCCTTGTTCCTGGGTGGATTTTTCATCCTCCATGTACTGTGACCATATTCTCGTTGCCAACAAAACCGAGGGGGAAAACCTTACAGCATCCAGAACATTTAGTGTTGTGCTGTTAAAAGAACAAGGTGCTGCTCCCATCAGCAGTGCTGCCCCACTATTAGAGCTACTCAAGTACACTGCTTCTGATACTGGAATAAGTTTGGTGTCCATTCTTTGCCCAGCATAGCTCTCCCTATATAATATACAAGCCATAGTGTCTGACTTGATCTGGCATAGCTGATAGTCCTCCTTTCAGCTTGTGAGGCATCTCAGTGCTCCTTCCCAGCCAACCTTTCTGTAATTCTAGTAGAAGTATATATTGCTGAACTCCTTCACTAGCCTGATGTTCTCATTTTTCATGTGTTAGTTTTGAGTGACATGACAAAATCTCTTTCCTGTTGCAGAGATGGTGCCAAATGACATTCAGTCTGAACTAAAACACTTGTATGTGGCAGTAGGGGAGCTGCTACGACACTTCTGGTCCTGCTTTCCTGTTAATACGCCATTCCTAGAAGAAAAGGTAGGGGCAGAGCTTTTCTGCTGTGACCCTGGTTATGATGTGGCCAAGTTGTGGTTTAGAGTGACTGTCAGCTTGAAGTTGAGCAACCTGTTCTAGGGGGAGGTGTCCCTGCCTATGGCAGGGGCTTAGAACTAGATGATCCTTGAGGTCCCTTCCAACCTAAAGCATTCTGTGATTCTAAGTTCAGAACTAAGATACATGCTGTACATCAGTGCAGCACCTGTCCCTAGAACTGAAGGTCACAAAGCAATGTAAAAACTGTTTTCAGCAGTTCTGCTGGTGGTGCTGTTTGAAATCATCCTGGTTCCTTCCATATCTGTTAGCCACCCTCAGGAGCAGCTGATGCAGCCAGTGTCAAAACAGACCTGGCCAGCTCTATTCCAGCTGTTGATTTCTTATTGCCAGTTTAAAACACAGCTCCCCTTCCCCTAGCCAAGATGTAACCTCTGCAGTCACGAGAAAGTTTGCCTTACTCTCCTATCCATTGCAAAAATTGCTCAGGTCATAGGCTCAGAACTGCTTTCTAGAACAAAGGTGCTCCCAAGAACAAATGTCTGTCCACAACCAGCTCTGTGATCCTGACTTTTTCTGGTGCCATTCTTTCTTTTGACCTCACATGGATCACAAATATTAAGAAGTCTGTTCAGATAACCTTAGGTTTTCTGCTGCCAGTGTGGCCTGAAAAGCCTCTGCTTGAAGGGGAAAAAAGAAAGATGGATATTTTAGGGAGCATTTCCCCTGTAGTGCTCACTGACAACGTAATAATGGTGACAGTGGCACACTACACATTCAGTCATCCTGCACTTGTGTCTCAGAAATACACACTCAAGAACTGTTACAGACTGAGTACCCCTCAGAATTAGTTACAAAGTGTTTTGTGGGAGAACAGGTTTTGTAAAGGAGATGAAGTTTCTGTGCAAGTGGTTATAATGCTGGTCTCTCTTTCTCTCTCAGGTTGTGAAAATGAGGAGCAACTTGGAAAGATTTCAGGTTACAAAGCTCTGCCCATTCCAAGAAAAGCTTCAGAAACAGTATTTAAGCACAAATGTAAGGAGACAAATACTCTTTATATTATATAGGTGCATATTAATTCTGAATCATAATTATCAGAGTATGGTAGCTTTGTTACTTCTTATCTGAGGGCAATTTGTTAGCTAAGATGTGGGGAGAGGGATTGAGTACCCAGTTAGCCATGTCTGCTCTCCCTTAAGTTGCTTCAACTTTCTGAGCAATAGCAGAAGCTGTCAAGAACCACAATTTTTAAATGACCTCTGGAGATGACAAAACAGGCAAGTCCTGTTCCGTTTTTCAGTTCCACCAGGAAGTGTAACCTCGCAGCTTCAAAACTGTTTCCCAGCACATCAGACTTGAAATGGTGACAGACTAAATACTGGAAGAGAGAGCACAATTAAATGTGACCTTCTCAGCCTAGTAGCTTTGTGAATTACTCCCTCTAAAGGTACTTTGCAGTAGATGGAGAAAGGGCCTTGAAGGCTCTGGCATACCTCTTATTTCAGTGAGATTACTCTTACTGAGTAAAAGAGATCCAGCTGATGGAGGGGAAGTGAATAAAAGGAATCCAACTGATGGAGGGGAAGAGAAGGTTCTGAGGAGACCTTATTTTGGCCTTCCAATATCTAAAGGGAGCTGGTGAGGGACATTTTAAGATACTGGGTAGTGATACAGCTAGGGGGAATGGATCCAAGCTAGAGGAGGTAGGTGTTAGGAAGAAGCTCTTCACCAGAAGGGTGGTGATACACTGGAACAGGGTACCCAAAGAGGTGGTGGAACACCAATCCCTGGACATTTAAGGCCAGGCTGGATGTGGCTCTGGACAACTTGACCCAGTGGAAAGTGTCCCTGCCCATAGCAGCGGGGGGTGAACCTAGATGATCCTTGAGGTCCCTTCCAACCCTGCCGATTCTGCTAAGTGAATAAAAAGAATCCAACTGATTGAGGGGACAGGAGGGGAACCTTTCCAGTAGCTGAGACCTCTTTTTCCCCCTCCCCTCTTATTGTTTCAGTTGATAAGTCATATAGAAGAGATGCTGCAGACAGCCTACAATAAGTTCCACACGTGGCAGTCGCGGCGTATGCTGAAGAAGACGTGAAGGTGCATGCTGTACAGGTTTGAGAGCAAAGTCTGCAATAGGGATAGGAGTACAACCTAGCATACCTGCAGATCTTAGAGTTGTATGCAGGAAGACCTGCAAAGCTGTGGACTTTTCTGGAAACGATGGTAACTGAACTTGCACATTTTTTTTTTTTGAGAAAGAAAAGAAATTAAAAAAAACAAAACAAAACAAACTGAGATTAAACTTGAAAACTAGGGAGAAAAACCAAGGAAGAACCAAAACAGAAGAGCTGAGGCGCAGAACTATTTAAAAAGACACTGTTTACTGCAGTTACTCAGGAACTGCTTTTGATTTGCATTAAGAGCTGCTTTCAGAATAAACAATTTAAAGAGGGTGTATTAATAAAATCTGGGTTTCTGTCTTAATTTTTTTTTTTAAAAAAAAGTGTATGGCACAGGCTAGAGCTCAAACTATTTTGGTTTGTTGGTTTGGTTTTTTTTTTTCCTTCACTGGATTCTGACCTTTTCTTGAATTCTCATTGTATACTTTCCTGCAGGAGTTTCACACTGGTATTTTAAAATGCAGCTGAGGCTGTTTCTGCTTCAGACACCTGAGAGAGCACAGCTGTCAGGAGACAAGCTTCTGCCATGTGTTGCCCCCACCAATTGGAAGCAAGAGACACTGCACTCAAAGCTAACAAAGGTCTGGGGTCCCTAAAACCAGAGAGGAGTTGGGGGGGGAGGGGCAAATATTTGCCTCAGGTCTTGTATTTTTATGCAGAATTTTTTCAGCCATCAGTTTTGCATATTGCCCTTTGAGTGCAAGTGTCTGCTACTGCCATTCCTTTTTTTTTCCCCCTGTTTTTTCCTCCCCCCTTTTTTAATTAGTGGCATTTGTTCTGAGGAGAGCATGCATTTTTAAAACATAAAGTAAAAGTTTCTTACAAAAGTAATTTATTTTCTCTTTTTTTTTTTTATTTCTCCTAAATCTGCTTTCTTCTACTCTTCCCTTTTGACTGTTAAGACTATTTTTGGCGAACTGATAATCACTACAAAGAGAAGAGAGGAGGGGGAAAAAAAAAAGTGTTATCTACACAGTGTCCATAGCTATTGGGAATCTGTGCCATACTTTGTTCCCGACAGAATCAGTTCAGTTTCAGACCCACTTGTCTTGTATTAAATGTGACTTTAAATGCAAAGTAAACCTGTTTTCTATAATATATGCAGTTAAATGACATCCTTCTATTTTGTTGTCACCTTAACTGTACTAAAGCCCAGAATGGGATACTGAATTTTTTTTTTAAACTTCTGACTTAACATGACTGTTAGAGTACATTAACTACAGAGACAACTCAAGGCTGACAGTGTGTACTCACAGCAAGCACAGCAGCATTCAGTGTGCCCTTTAGCCTGCACCGTGGCTTTGGGCTGGACTTTGCCACCACTGCTGCGATGCTACAACACGACAGAGCGCGATGTTGGGTGGAGAACTCTTGCAAATCCCTACAGGAGAGAAGATGTATCTGCATAGCCAAACCTGTGCTTGTTTTGTGCTGCTGCTCCATTTATGCAACAGGGAGTTATTTTGGGTTTTTTTTTCCTTTAACTGATGCGTGGAAGTCAGCAGCTTTTTTTGTTTGTTTGTTTTCTCTTTACCCAGTGGTTTGGGTTTTTTTGGGGTGGGGTGGGTTGTATTATGCTAATTTCTTGGTAAAAGCTGAGTTTTGGTTACATGTCACTGTCTGCACCAAAATTCTGTTTGGAAATGTATGCCTATTGTTAAGCCTAGTTTCCCTGTCTGCTTCTGCAGATGGATGCATGATACCTGCTCTGTGATGTTAACGTGGTTCTGCTACCAGAAATAGCTGGGTTCAACGAGAGAGAGAGAGAGAGAGAGACGCCAGTTATGTTTGGCAGGGTGAAGATGTCACTGGGAATAAACAGATGTATGTACAGTTGGGGGATGAGGTGCACATCTTGTCAAGAGTTACCTCTTGGGGTAAACTTCCTCTAAAATTTAGGCTTAGGGTATGGCTTTCTTAAGCCTAATGCTCTTGTTAAGTGCAGGCAGCCACCAGAAAGAAAAGGATAGTTTTGTTCTTCCTCACTCCAAAGCATTTGGTCTAGCTGTAACACCTTTCATCAGATCAGAGGGCTAGGTTCAAGAAAAATGTCTCATATTGTAACTGTGCCTGAAGCTATGAACAACACATTTGAGTATTGGACTGCACTGAGACTTCATTTGGGGGAAAAAAAAAAAAAATCATAGACAGGAGAGTTTTGAACATGGAACTAAGTCACCTTTGATTTCAATCAGTATTTGGTGTTCCTGGAAAGACCAAGCAAAACAGTGGAAAAGTTTTGGTCCATCATAAGAGCATTTTAAGGTTCAAAGGACTGCTAATCATTACAGGGGATGGTGTTGCAATAGCTTTAAGTTATTATAGCGGTATCAGGCTATCAAAATGTACCTTAATGAACAGAACTGGGGAGAGGGGGAGGACTATGATACTAAATTCAACAGTTTTGCCTAGACAAGCAGGCAAGGCTGCTATGCACTTCATATTGCTTTTTCAGGTATTGTGGCAATAAGGCACAGGCCCCTCCTAAAGTAAGGGAGGTAAACTGAAAAAAAAAAAAATCTTTCTTCTCCATTGTGTTTCCCTTTCCTGTAGCATGGTCCAAAACCCAGATTCATTCCTTCAGTTTTGAAACGGAATCATCGTGCATTATATTACTATTGGAATCTTTATACTGACTTGTATTTTTAATGAGAATTCATAAAACTTGTATCATTGGCATTGATCTAAGATTTGTAGAATAAACCCTACTGAATTCTGAAGTCAAGTCTTCTCTAATGCTTAGCCTGTGCTTTTCTGATATTCAGGTCTAAATTGAGCTGTGTATAGCACTCACTCAGCTGTCCCTTCACGGCTGGTACCAGAGGTTAGGAGCAAAAGAGTTACTGTGAAATTGTTTCATTTCTAAGGATTGAGAGCTTCTGCCACAGGGAATCTATGCTGTTAATAGTGCTACTCTGTTCCTGAGCATACTAAAGCCAGTTTATACCTCCAGGGATTAGTCCTCTGCCTGTTCCACATACTGATCCAGCAGCTGTTGGTTCAGGGCAGCTGCACAAGCTGCTTTGTCAACCCTTCATGTCTAAGCTTTGCTAGGTACAGGGAAAGCATAACTTAAAGCAGGTATCAACACAAGTCTGGCCTCACTTGTTTGTAGGCTGTGGATTTCAGCAGACTAAAATACTTAGACACACCCCAAAAGAGACTGCAATTTCTCTCTCAAGAAGAGCTCTAACCCCAGTCAAGGACAGGAAGTGACACCTTTCCACTGGAGAGCTATTCCTACAGATAATTTCTTGAATGCTGACAGAATAGCTCTCTAGACTATGATCTTCATCTTCCTCGTGTGACAAAGCACTGCCCAAGGCCCTGTGCTTTCACAGATGAATGACTTTCCCCACTACCCCTTTGTCTTAGATGCTGTTTTTAGTGCTATTTTTCCTTATTGAGGGTGTAATTATACCCTTACAACTTCTACAGTAAAGCACTGTTATTAGCTAGAAAGCCAAAACTCTTCTCCAATAGCTACTTTATCCAGAAAGCCACTTGTGTAAGCAGGGACAGTGGTGACAAGAAAGCTTAAGGTCTAGATTTCTGTTGCCCATCCTCTTTCCCTTTCTTAAGGGCCAACCCAAGCCTCTCTGCTATCTACAGGCAATGTATTAAGTGGCTTTAGAGCCTTCATATTGCACCACAGTTCATGTGAGCCACAGCATTCTGAACCCGTTTTCAGGCTCTTCCTTACCATGCAGCAAGAGTTGGAGCTCTGCCTGGACGGAATACAGCAGCTTCAGTTTGAATAGCAATCAGACATCCCTGGTAATCTAACACTGATTCTCCATAAGCCCTGATAACTAATGGCAGATGTGCTCCTGCAGTGGAATTTAAAGCCTGGGGAACCATTACATTACCTAACCCAGGTAGTTTCAGGACACTGCATTTCCCCTCTGCTATCTCTGAACACATCAGCTCCCAGGAGATACACAGGTCCTTGTCCATAACAGAGCAAGAGAACTCATCTCCTCAACGTCCTAGATAGAGGATAACAAAGCAGGGCTCTTTTGGCCTAAGACAAGACCCAGAGATGTGAGATGCAGCCAGAGCAGAATAAGGCTGCAAGGGCAGTTTAGCCAGGGTGCAGTGCCCACTTGTGGGCACAAACCAGAACCCAACTGCCTCTATGCAACCAGCACCCCTGAGGAGCTCCAGTTTGTGCACCAAGAGAGGTCAGCACATTTGCATTCCCACTTCCCACCAGGCCAGGCACTGCCAGTTCACCTTTATTCTGTCCTGCAGCAGCTTTAGGGTCACAGCCAGGTGGCAGAATGCCACAACAGCGATGTGAAAGAGGCCTTGAGGAATGCAGCCAAGGCTGGGGCTCTTTGCTAGCGTTTTCCCAGCCTGCATGCCCTCAGCTGCTGTGTTCCTCACACAAAGAGCATTGCTGTCCCCTCAAAAACCTAATAAACCTCTGGTCTTCCTCCCCCAACAAACACCAATACACTCTTCATCCCAGTAAAGCAAAACTACTCTTGCAGTTTGTCTCAGTGTATCCCCAAGGAGTAAGTGTCCTGGACTTACACAGACTCTATCCTCCCTGCCTGCCAAGATCCCTTTTAATGAGGTTGCTTTGTTACTATCTTACCCACAGCCCTCACAAACCACAACTTAGATCTGAAGCTTTGGAAGGCAGTCACCTCTAACCACCCACTAAGCCTGGAAACAGTTTTGCTCTCTGGAGTGTCAGCTCCACAGCCCCACTCCATCCCACTCCAACCCCAGTTCATTCACAGGCACAACCTGACTAACATCACACTTCATTATAATTACTGCACCCAGCAGAAGCATCCTTAGGATCCTTAGGACATGGAAGTGTTGGAGCGGGTCCAGAGGAGGGCCACAAAGATGATCAGAGGGCTGGAGCAGCTCTCCTATGAGGACAGGCTGAGGGAGTTGGGGCTCTTCAGCCTGGAGAAGAGAAGGCTTCGAGGGGACCTGATAGTAGCCTTCCAGTATCTGAAGGGGGCCTACAGGAAGGCTGGGGAAGGATTATTTACAAGGTCCTGCAATGACAGGACAAGGGGCAATGGGCTTAAACTGGCAGAGGGGAGATTTAGACTAGATGTTAGGAGGAAGTTCTTTACAGTAAGGGTGGTGAGGCACTGGAACAGGTTGCCCAGGGAGGTTGTGGATGCTCCCTCCCTGGATGTGTTCAAGGCCAGATTGGATGAGGCCTTGAGTAACCTGTACTAGTGGGAGGTGTCCCTGCCTATGGCAGGGGGTTGGAACTAGATGATCCTTGAGGTCCCTTCCAACCTTACCATTCTATGATTCTATGATCCTCAGGCACCGCTGCCATCCTCTGTTTTCACACACCACCCTCCTCCTGCCCTTTGTGCTCACCCATGACCACCTCTTCAGCACAACACTGGCTTCACCACAGTGACACTGTGCCCACACACCCTGTACCCTTGGAATCCCAGATCCCTTCTCTATAACCTCCCAGGACTTGGCTGCCAGCTCAGTCTATGGGCACCCACAGCTGTACATTTCATCCCCTACAGCACAGGGCAAAGCATCCTCACGCAGAATCCTCCTGCCCCTGGCAGCACTCATCCTCCCTTTTCTACCCAACAACTAGCAGTCTGCTTCACCTCAACAGGACCCCAGCTGCAAGTTGCATAGAAAAGAGGGGAGGATTTGAATGTAACGAAGCTTAAACTTGTGTTAAAAAGACCCAAATGCTTTGGGAACAGGTCAGAGGTAAGCAGACTTTGCGGGGCACGAGCTGCCTCATTGCAGGTACTGCACAAGGAACATTGGTCTCGGGTGGAGCTTCCAGCCTGTCCCATGAATCACACAGCAGGATGTTCCTCACCTAACCTGCAGCCTCTTGAGCAGCTGATGGGCTGATCCGGATAAAAACGCGTTGATAACAGCTGTACTTGACGTATGGCAGGTCCCCTGAGCGGAACTGACAGCTCAGATGCAGCAGCCCTGCAGTAGCCACTTCCCTGTAGGCACTCGCCCCAATTCCACCTTTGCCCTGCTCCTGGTGATAGCCAGGTTGTAAAGCCACGTGCTTCCTCCGTGGCAAGCCCTGGCACAGCTGCCCTGCCTGCTACCTGAGCGGGCACCATGCTCCCCTCCCGTTCCAGCCATGAGCTGATCATCAAGTGGCACAGCAGCAGCAAGGGACAAAGACGCTGGCATCAGGCCGGCTGGGTTTACCTGGTGTGACTCAGCAGGGGCAAAGATTGTGTGGCCAGAAGCAGCGAGCAGATATCCCTGCTGGCCAGCGCCTGCCCTCCTGTTGCGCAAGGACAGGTCACACAAAACACCACTGGCAGAAGCGCTTTACGGCAGCGTGACACAGGCACCTGGGCACCCGCAACAAGCTGTGTGTGTGGAGACACTGTCACCAAAAGCAGAGTGCTTTCCTTTGCCCTGCGGTGCTCAGGAAATGAGACCTTCAAAGGCTCTCTGCCTTCCTAGCCTTTCAGGCAGCCAAACTGCTCCACGAATCCTGGCCTGTGCTCCTGCACACTGCAGTGATTCCAAAGAACTGCAGGAGTGCATTTACTGGTGCTGCTAAGGTGAGCATGGTACTCAACATGCAAAGTACTGCAACTGGAACACAAGAAGCTGTCTGGCTGCTTGAAAGTGGTGGGATTAAGATGACAAATCTCACTGGTAATTTCAGGGGTCACAGCAAAGGCCAACCACAAGACCTGATAAGGAAAGACCACACACAGGAACACGGGCACTCAGACTCCCAAGGCTTGTCTGTCTCATCAGCACCTCTATGAAGAACAGGAAATCTCCAGATTTTACATGCTGAATATTGTTCTGCATGGGATGGATGGGGGCAGTTATGGGAAAGAGAGCAGTTCCTCAAAAAAGGAACAGCTCAGAGAGCTCACTTGGATTCTGAATACACTTAAAGTAGGGATCCTGCCACAACTTAGAATTTACATTGATCAAAAGCACACTGGGAACTACTGAATGCACAGAAGAGATGAGATATTTCCCTGTCCATCCTTCTAGCTAACTCCAATTCACTGAAATGCCATTTTCCTCTCCGTCAAGCCCTGTCATTAGCTCCCATACTAGCTTGTGCTGGTTTACAGCAGACTGTGGAGTGCTTCTTTAAAGGACCTCAGTCTTGGACAGGGGTCCCAGGTGCAGCAGAAATAGAACAGTTGTTCTTCATGGCTTGCTACTCCCTTGGGCACAGCTTCCCAGCTTATCTTAACAAAAGCAAACACAAGAGTCCAAAGAGGAATACGGGAGCTACTACAAGATATTGTGACAACCATTCTCAGGGGATAAGCACTGCTTCAGACTGAGTAAATGCTAACACAGTAACACGACAAACTAGAAGAACCACCAGCTGAAAGAGCTGTGATCCAGTCCTTAAAGGAGGCCCTATTCAGACAGATGAAAGAACAGGAATCTCATACAGGGATTTAAGATCCATTTTTCTCCAGAGGACAGATTTCTCCCCAGGGGCACCACTTTGTTTCTCCCCAGGGGAGGGAAATCCCACCCCTTCATGATGTTGCTCTCCATCAAGCACTTCCTGTCACTCAGAGTTGTTAGTCACAATTTCTAGACCTTGTGTCACAGAAGACTGACAACCCTTTTCAGTTCTCTAAGTGGAGCTGACACCAGGTCACAGCCAGCACAAGGCACTTCCCAGCTGGAAAGCAGTCAGACATTGCCAGCAGTTTCCTTGACGTTGATTGTTCTCCCAGGAGGAGAGACTCCACAGACAGCAGGTTCCAACCTCACTCCCCAGACACACCAAACCACACCACTGCCAGGCTGACACTGACAAGCATCCTCCGTGCCCAAGCTTGGGAGGGGCAGGAAACAAACAAGTCCCCTTCTGTTGCCCCTGGAAAATGGTGCCAGTTCCCTTATTGCACCAAATGCAGTGGTGCTGGTGATTCCTAGCTCCTGCTTGGATACATCTTACAACAGATACCTAGGTCTTACTCTGTTCTGCCACCAGACAAGAGCAAATAGCTGCTATCACCACTCTGCTCCCCAGGCCTTCCTGCAGAAGCAATTACCTTTTGTGGGACTCAGATGGGAACACAACCTCAGTTTTATCAGCCCCAGAGGAACCATGAGGCCAGACATGTGCCTTGGCACCGTGGTTGGCAGAGCCTGACCTTGATCCCTAACCCCCACCCAGTGAAGTGAAGGCAACCTGGTTTCCAAGACCACCTTCCTACACAGCCTTGCACAGGACCGCTCCCTGTAGAGTTCAAGGTGGATGAGAGCTGGGATGAGGCACTGCCAACACTCAGACTTCCTGCCTTTGGCTCGACGTAAAAAGTCTAGGAGGAAACAGGCAAAAGACACCGAGTTTCCCTGCCACCCAGGGTAGACACAGAAGTGACCTAAAGGCACAGTTCAACCTTCATGGGGGTCAGGAACTGATTACAGTCAAGAAAGCAGCCAGGAAAACCCTCTCACTGTGCAGAGCTGCTTCTCAGGAAGGCTATCGCATCACAGCACCCGAGTGCAAAACCAGGCCCCTCCGCCCTGCAGCTGTTTGCTGCAGCCAAGCGAAGGCTTATGGAGCACTGTCCCACATTCAGAAATAGCCTGTTCCTAGGCTGTTCGCCAGCAGGAGGAGCGAGCGGCGCTGACCCGACATGCTGTGCCCTGACAGGTATCTCCACAGGCACCGCTGGGCGCGGGCACCTCTCTCCTGGGAGCTCTGCTGCCCTCCTGGGCAGGGAGACATCACGGTGCTGTCTGCAGCCTGCTACCAGTTTGGATGTGGCTCCGGCAAGAGCTCGATGCCCTCCTCAGCTGCCATCAAGCAGCCAGAACCATGCCACTCCACCAGGCTTGGAGGCTCTAACTTGTCCTGTTGCTCAAGGAAATCTGTCCAGAGAAGTGTCCGATGTGGCAGCAAACCTGAGCGTGACCAGGAAGTCATCTACTGGAAAAAGTACTGGATAGAGAAGCAGCTCATTACAGTGGCTGATTGTGTGTCAGCTTCCTTCCATCCATGGTTAAAGCGTGGCTCACCGAACAGGAGGAGAATCATGCTTCGTGGTTCTAAGTAGGACTACCCAATGCACTCTCCATCATAGGAGAACTCACTGAAATGAGAGGAAAACACCCCCAAAAAAAGGAGCAGAAGCAGCAGCAGCAGCAGCTTTGTTTCTGCCCTAGTCAGGCTCCTATTTCATCCTGTGGGACAGAGCACAACCATGTCCAGAAACTCTACACTCCAAGGGTGACATTTGGAGCTGAGCCGCAGTGAGAACCCCTCTGCCCTCCAGCCCTGCCTCGCAGCTGTCTCTTCCCTTTATGCAAACCTGCTCCACTCCCTGCACCGCCGGCACTCGCTCGGCGCCAGCAAGAAATGCTGCCACATCACTGCGGAGGCTGCAGACAGGCTGCTAGCAGGGCAGCTCTGCTGCTTCTGCACTCAACGCTACTGCCGAAGTTCAAGTTACGTTGTTTCATTACTACTTTCCCCCAAACATACCCCCCCTGCCCCTTTAAATAACGAATGTCGAGCTATCTGAAATCAGAATCTGACACTATAATTAGACATCCCCCAAAGCACACATTGCTGTGTTACACAACTCAGCCCAGAGCTCCTGGGTACTGGGTGAAGCTCTACTAGCATTTTATCCATGTCACAAACAAACTCCTAAACCAAAAATCCTTGAAATATTCTTGGTTAGGAGCTTTGTTTCAGATGATCCAGCAGTCTAGGAGCATGAAAACAGATTGTCCTGCTCTGAAACTAAACCAGAGAAGAACTCCAGTCACTAGTGGGTGTCAGTCCACAGGACTAGTCCAGAGTGAGTCACAAGTAAAACCTCCAGCACACCTACAAAGCAGATGTCTGCATCAACTGTTTGCTCAAGAACTGACCCCATGTATTGCACAGCATATCGTTAATGCAGGCAGAGCTGCTCAGTTCTGTGCAGGTATCAATGTCAAGCACTGCTGCCAGACCAAGATGTGTCTTTAAATCGTTTAAAGGGTGAGCTCAAAACAAAGGCAAGGGTCCAAACTCCAAGGCTTCTCTGCTCAGCACCATTACTGCTTTCTCTTCCCAGCAGCAAGGCAAGGTCCTACCTGAATCTGTTCCTACAGCAGCACCAGGAAGCATTGGACTTGCTGCAGAACCTCACATTTAAGAGACTGCACAAATATTCCACATTACTCATTTTCAGCTCACTACCATGGTAACAGCTCTGTCCCTTTTAAAGGACTAGGTGTAAGGAAATGCCAGGCATTGCAGGAGGCCTGTAGATACTGGCAGCAGCAAGAGCCATATGGTGCATCCTGACAGCAGTACTGTCAGCTAGAGCCGCCAGCTCTTACGCAGCTCCCCCACCTATCTTGTACAGTTTATAATCAAGCATTTGTGTATCTAACTCCCACTGCATGCAGCAGGATTAAAATACCCACTGTTTTTTTAAAATCCAACCCTGGGGCCACCCCTCCTACTGACTTCACTTGGTGAGAACCTAACAGGGTGGCACAGGGCCCAAACTTTGCCAGCTGCACACCCCAACCCGTACAGTTGTTTAGGAATCTCCCACTGCCAAATGACAGCACGAGGAAAAAAAAGACCCAAACAAGGTCAACATCATAGAGGCATCACTTTGCAAGGTTACCATCAACTCCTAAGAACATTTATGTAATTACAAAGGCAGTAGCAGTGGTCAGAGAAAGCCCTTCAGCTGTCCCTACTCAACAGCAAACTTCCTCAAGATATTACCTAACTTGTCCTAAAACCCAAGAGCATTCTCCCAAACAGAAGTTTTCTGCAAGCTGTGATCTAAATAATTCAAAACTTCACTGGATCTAGGTCACTGACAAAGCTTTGTTTTTCAGAAAGTGTCCCAGAAGGATTGGCTGGGGGAGTTTTGATATTTTTTCCCTGACTTTCAGCATCATGCTTAAGCAAACACAGCAGTGGATGGAGTGAATTTGATGAGAAACAGGAAAGATACTGACAAAGGGTAACCTCAGCTTGTCTAAGCTAGGCTCACCCTCGTGGGAGATTGCTCCTCTACAAGCATAGCTGTAAGTCTGCAACCCCTGAAGTTCCACAGGTTAACTGCAAGAGACGTGCAAGAAGTCTCAGGGAGAAGCAAGTTTATCTGCTATTTGCAGTGCAAGAACCCATACATGCATCTCTGCTGATCTCCAAAACCATAATGGTTGAAAACCCATCCAATGAGAAGAGAAACCAACTTCAGCTCTTCCAGAGGATGAATCCATGAAACAACTTCTCTTAGTTGACTACAGGAGAAACCATAATGGAAATGCCTCTGCCATATGGATGGGAATCTTCCTAGGAATCTCCCAAAACAGGCTTCAGGCTCACCCCATTTCTACATTTTACAGAAGAATTTCACAGAGAAATCTCTTTTTTAACCATGAGATATTTTGCATGTTTGCAAAAAAAAAAAAAAGCAGTCCAGAGTCCAGTGGTTGACCTCACTTCTGGGTATGTTGTGGCTTTTTCCCCTCCTGTTTATTTATTTGCATGTAGTAGTAGCAAATTACACAGAAACAGGAAATGGTGTGGGCACAAAGTTCAGCCTCATTTCCCTGCTAAAGACCTTGCACAACCATTTTACAGCAGCTCTTTAATGACATCTTTGGCCCAGTAACAAGGTAGAGATGAAGACATTTTCAGGGAATGGTCTCAAGCTGTGACTGGGTAGGTTTAGACTAGGTGTTAGGGGAAAAAAAATTCCCACCAAGAGTGGTCAGGCATTGGAATAGGTTGCCCAAGGAGGCAGTCGAGTCACAAACTCTGCACGTGGTGCCTGGGGATATGATTTAGGGTGCACCTCATAGAGGTAGGGTTATTGGTTGGACTTTGTGATCCTGAAGGTCTTTTCCAACCTGAACGTTTCTGTGTGATTCTGTGATGTGGGCAGGTCATCAACACTTATCATAGAATGGTAAGGTTGGAAGGGACCTCAAGCATCATCTAGTTCCAAACCCCCTGCCATAGGCAGGGACACCTCCCCCTAGTACAGGTCACTCAAGGCCTCACCCAATCTGGCCTTGAACACCTCCAGGGAGGGAGCAGCCACAACCTCCCTGGGCAACCTATGCCTCACTGGAAAGAGCTTCCTCCTAACATCTAGTCTAAATCTCCCCTCTGCCAGTTTAAACCCATTGCCCCTTGTCCTGTCATTGCAGGACCCTGTAAATAATCCCTCCCCAGCCTTCCTGTAGGCCCCTCCAGATACTGGGAGGCTACTATCAGGTCCCCTCAAAGCCTTCTCTTCTCCAGGCTGAAGAGCCCCAACTCTCTCAGTCTGTCCTCATAGGAGAGCTGCTCCAGCCCTCCACTTGCTGACAAAAGTTTTGTTTTTCACATATCTTTATCAAAGGAGACAGAGATTATGCTCATTTCAGGAGAGCTAGAAAAGTGCTGTATTCTCAAAGGGACACAAATCAGATGAAAAGCAGATGGTCTCCACTTGGCACATAAATCATTTCACAAAGCTGCTTTATTGAAAGCAAGTCACTTGCATCCCAAGTGGTAGAAACACAACAATTTAACCTATCAGCCAATATTAAGCATCTACCAATTGTATCATGGATTTAGTTTCCAGATTCCATATGAAATAAACAGCTAATTGTTCTGCTTAAGGTTTCCAGACAGATTAAGTCACTAAGCTTCAAAGAAACACTGTGCAACAGTTTAAAAAGGCTGTACTTAGAGGAAGTACTGACTCTCCAGACATGAAGTATCCACTCCCCCCAAGAACCTGATCTCTGCAGGATACCTCAAACTGCACAAAAGAACAAAGACATTCATAGATGTCATGGCTTAAAATTCTAACATTACCCCCAGATTCCATGTCATGTGTTCAGCAGAAAAGCACAGGAAAGGATGGGATATTTCAGAGCAGAATTATCCTGTCGCTAATCAGGCAAGGAGCTCCAGCCCTGTGGATCTCAAGCAGAACTCTGTGGGCCAAATTCAGCCCATGCTGTCATCAATATTTCTAAAGATGTTGGGGGGGGGGGGGGGGGGGG
>VWZE01024840.1:451217-609912 GCA_013396675.1 Eubucco bourcierii
AAAGGCTCCAGAGAAGGAGACTACACAACCTCTCTGGGCAGCCTGTTCCAGTGCTCTGGGATGCTTACAGTAAAGAAGTTTCCTTCCTGTGCTGCAGCTTCCATCCATTGCTCTTTGTCCTATCCCAGGGATCAAGTGAGCAGAGCCTGTCCCCCCTCCTCCTGACTCTCAGATATTTGTAAACATTTATTAAATCCCCTCTCAGGCTTCTCTTCTCTAGACTAAGCAGCCCCAGGTCCCTCAGCCTCTCCTCATCAGGCAGTGCTCCAGTCCCCTCATCATCCTTGTAGCCCTCCGCTGGACCCTCTCCAGCAGATCCCTGTCCCTCTTAAACTGGGGGTTAACAAACTGAACACGGTACTCAAGATGAGGTCTCACCAGGGCAGAGAAGAGGAGAAGAACCTCCCTCGATCTGCTGAACACACTCTTCTTAATACACCCCAGGATCCCATTGGCCTCCTTGGCCACAAGGGCACATTGCTGTCCCACCAGCACTCCCAGATCCCTCTCCCTCCTTCTTGTTGTTGTGGTTGGGTTTTAGTGCCTTGATTTCATTTGGTCTTTCATACCACTTTCTGCAGAATCAGACCTTTAATGCATTAGATGCCCAATGCCTTAAATGGTCAAAAACTTGTCTGTTTGCAGCAGAAGTCTGTGTAAGACACTGATACTATGACAATCACTATCAGCAACTGGAAGTGAGGCAGATACTCTCAAAATCTCTTAATTTCCTATTTCTTTCTCATCAAACCCAGATCACAGGAGCAGCACTCTGAACATTACAGAGTGCTGGTTTCTTAATTATTTAACAACCTGTACTGTTTGCAAGCCTCTCCCACTGGTCCAGCAATTTCCTCGTGATCTGATTGCTGTGTGCACCATAAACCATCTAGCTGTGATATGCAGCTCCCTGGCACATGCAGCCACAGCCACCAGCTACAGCAGCACCCAAACAATGGAGCTACTGTTTCAGCCTTGCCTCCTGGACCACCTTCTCAGCTAAAGATTTTGCCTCAGTGTCCTTTCAGAGCTGCTAGATCAGAGCAATTGCTGCAGCTTGCCCTAAAGTTCTGCTTTCTGGAGTCCTGGGACTTTAAGAAGCAAACAAAATAGTTCCTGGTGGGTTTTTTTTTTTTCTTTTTTTAAAAAAAAGGGTAGCAATTAAGATTTTGGAAGACATAAAGATAATTAGAAATATGCCAGATGGTAAATTCAGAATTTTTAAGCCAGCCACATGACTCTGGGAGCCTAAGCCTGGTTTGGGGGAGGTAGGGACACAAGGAAAGCTATGTTTGCATTTGTGTAACTGACAGCTCTTTACCTGGCAGTATCAGGGACAGAAGCAGTCTTCTGTTAACATGCAAAAAAAATCTATGACATCTGCTCTTTGGATCATGCTGTTGCTTCACCCTACAAGACAGATTCTTGTGTTTGGGTGAGCCTCCAGGGCACCACATCACACACAGCTCTCCTCCAAAAGGCAGGGTGGATGTCTGCCTCCCTGCACAGGACCGGCAGCCACCCAGGACCTGCTAACCATCTGCTCCAACAGCACTCCCACACAGACCAGCAAGGCAGACTCCTACACCTCGTACAGATTGGGACCAAAGCTGCTCCTCACACAGTTCAGCTCTGTCCCCTCCCTTCACACACCATTACTGTCACTGGGGTGCAGCCTGGAGGAGGCTCAGGGCAGACCTCATTGCTGTCTACAACTACCTGAAAGGAGGTTATGGCCAGGTGGGGGTCAGTCTCTTCTCCCAGGCAACCAATGACAGAACAAGGGGACACAGTCTCAAGCTGCACCAGAGGGGGTTTAGACTGGACGTCAGAAAGAAGATCTTTGCAGGAGTGTTTGGCATTGGAATGGGCTGCCCAGGGAGGTGGTGGAGCCACTGTCCCTGGAGGTGTATAAAAGGAGACTGGATGCAGCACTTGGTGCCACGGCTTAGTTGATTAGATAATGTTGGGTGATAGTGGGACTTGAGATCTCAAAGCTCTTTTCCAATCTGATTGATTCTGTGTTCTGTGAGGGGATGCTGCAACCATTCTCTCCCATCTACTGTTATTAAACCGAAGGGCACCTCTGTGGAACATCTCAGTCTTCCTGTTCTCTGCTGTTGCAAACAAAGACTGCATAGAGAATGCCCAAGCACAGCAAGGCCACTATAGCACACAGTGTGGGCCAGAATCTTACAGCAAGGAGCAGTCAGGCCATGGCAGCACACTGTGGGGGCATCAGCAAGCTCTGGACATTCACCACAGCACATGCTTGTCAGCCAGCACTTTGCAGCAGGAAAAAGGACATCCAGGATCCTCTCGTGGCTTGCAGGCACCTGCAAGACCCAGCTCTTCCCACAGCTCTCTTCTGACAAGGTGGTTAATTTCCTGTCTGTCTTCATTCTTGCAGGAACAGGAGTCTGTGGCTTCCCACTTAGCTCTGCTTTGCACTGGGGAACATGTAAAATCATGCCATGGCTCCAGGGTTTATTAGTCCAGGTCTGCATTTGCCCGTTCTTACATTTTGGGAAGAATGCCTTAGCACTGACTCAGCTTTGAACCGCAAAAACATTTCTGATCTTCACTGTTAACTAAGATGGGTGTTAAAAATCTCTTCCAATACATGTGTCTCAGAGGAACAAGGCATTATGATCTGAGCAGGGAAGCCAGTCCCAAGACTGAATTAGGCAATGCCTGTGTGGCTTGGCACTCCCTAGCAAGTCTGAAAGGCAAGCAGAGGCTGACATTCAATTGATCCTCAGCCAGCAGCAAGAGCTTTGGAAAAGCAGGGTTATATGTAGGCTCCCTGGAGCTTAATGATTTGGTCTAGAAAAGTTCAGTTTATAACTCCTGAATAATTCAACCACAAATCACAGAATGCAGATGCAGACTTGTGGATCTATATCCTTCCAAACAATTTGCTATGCTCCCCAACTCGCTCGAACTCATTACACTTAATTCTCTCAAGACTTTCCCCTTTCTCCCAAACCTGCCCAGACCCACACCTCAGAACAAGGAATTTTTCAGGAAGGATTTCAGCTGGAAGCTTTGGGTTTAGACACTGGTCACAAAAGAGCTTTTGACTTCAGTCTGCCCATTATAATTGGAGATAAGAGCATTTCCAAGGCATGCACGCCCACGAAGAGCCTCTCACATCAATGCACTCAGAGTTAAATTCCAGCTAAATTCCAGGCTTAAGGGAAACTTGAATTTGCCGGCACACAGGTGAGCAGTCCGTGTGTGCTGTCTCCTTGCTTCATTTTACTCTGGCAGGTCCATCTGTGCTGTTTTTTTCTGCGTCTGGCAGCCACATGTCCGAGAGGATGAGCGCAGCAAGAATTAAAGGCTGTGTGACTGCACAAAAGCATGCAGCACATACAGCTCTGTGGGCGCACACACTGTTGCTCCTTACAATTAACCGCTGAGCTTCAGGGCAAACGTTGAGCAGAGCGAGCTCCCCAGGGCATCAGTCACTCCCTCCTGGAGGCTCTGGGCTGAAGCAGGCTGTGGGATGGGTGTTTGGAGAGGGAGCTGTCGGCTGCAGAGATCAACCGTGCTTCCAGGCTGGGCACAGAAAGGCAAGTTCCCTTCACAAGCTCCCTTTGGCACATGCCCTGAGATGCCAGATCACGCATGTCAACAAGTGTGACGGCTCACAGAGACATCCCACAGCCCCAAGGCATCCTGATGTGATCTCGGGAACCCTGCCAAAGTGAAGCTTTCATTTCTAGAGCATCCTCACTCTTGCTTTCACGCATGCCCTCCTCTTCCTCCTTCTCCTCCATTTCTAGCAACACAGCATTCTGCTTACTCCCCGAGAGAAGTAGGGCAAACATAACCTGATTAACCAGGGGATTTGGGCAGGAAGGGGCAGCAGGGGGAGATTAATATGCAGAGAAACACAGAGCCTTTCCCTCTCACATTAGCCCTTGCCTATTCAATAATTGAAGTGTTCTGCAGTGACTCTGACTTCAGGATTTGGTATAAAAGCTTCCTGTAAACTGCGTCTCAGCGTGCAGATATTAAAAGAGAGAGAACATTTGGTCTGACAAGCTGAAATTTCTTGCAGATTCAGAGGTCAGTCAGAAGCTCAGAATCACTTGGATGGGAGCCCGTGGCTCCATTTTAAAACATAAGGGTACCTCTCTCTATTGATCATCTATTGACTGTTTGAATCCAGCCCTTATTTGGCTGCCTTTGAAGCGTGGTTTAGAAGTTAATGCAGGCTTTCTTCATTTCACATATGGAAAAATCTCCAAGGCTGGCAGCAGCTTTTACAGGCTTGTCTGAATAAGGAGCACGTTACACAGGCTCAGGCTGCCCTCCAGGTCCATTCTGATATTCCATCTTTTCATCCAAAAAAAATCACAGAATCATTTAGCTTGGAAAAGGTATTTAAGATCATCACATGAAACCATTAACAGCCCCCGGCTAAGTCCACCACTAAACCACGTCCCTCAGCACCACGTTCTTGCGTGCTTACCATAAAGCACATGGATGTTTCTGCTCAGAAATGCAAAGCTATCCACATGCAGAAGAGAGGCCCTCCCTGACCTTCCAAGGAGCTATTTTTGGCTGCTCTTATACGCCTAAGGACTCTTACAGAGGTCACGCACCGAACTAACCAGCTTTCAGTACCCTTTGTATGAGAGATTAAAAACAATTAAATGTATCTGTAACATTTCATGTAATTTGAATTCCCTCTATAACCTAACCCTCTACATATGATGTTATTGCAAGGGAGCATATTTAAAAGGGGACGTAAGACAGATCACCCAAGGAAAGCATGTTCAACATTACAGCTAAACATGTACAACCAGGACAAATAATAAGGATCTATCCTTAATCCAGAACTTTCAAAAAATTATTATTCAACTTAATTCATTTCCAGACCAAATGCGGTGACAGAACAAGAGGGAATGGCCTCAAGCTGTGACTGGGTAGGTTTAGACTGTACATTAGGAAAATTTTCCAAGCAAGACTGGTCAGGTATTGGAATGGGCTGCCCAGGAAGGTGGTGGAGTCACTAACCCTGGATGTGGTGCCTGGGGATATGTTTTAGGGTGTACCTTGTAGAGTAGGGTTATGGGTTGGATTTGGTGATCCTGAGGGGCTTTCCCAATCTGAATGTTTCTATGACTCTGTGAAATGCTCTTTAGTACCAGAATTCTCAAGCAAACCAGATTTCTTTCCTTCCTTGTGCAACTCTGGGGGCACAAAGAGTTGATGAGATTAAGGATGAAGGAACACTGGGTTAGCAGTCAACACATACACAGAATGATACCTCAATAAGAAAGAGGCCTGCAAATACACCATGTCACATCCTAGCAAACAGACCTGGGCTCTAAACTGTCCTATCTCCCACAAAGTCTACTGCTGACATTCTTCCTCCAAACTGACATTTCTCTGTCTGCAAACATTCCAGCCCAGAGGCTGAGAGCAAAGTGATGTGCTAGCTCCACTGCCCCAGCAGCCAGTACAAAGTCACGGCCTGTGGCAAGGAGTTAACGTAGACCAAGGGGACTGCAGATCCCTCCTGTCACTACAAAAACTGTCCACCCTTACACAATGAGCAAAAGGTAAGTTAAAGGATAGCAGCATGCTTTCTGACATCGCAGCATTGCATAGCAAAGATCTCCCACAAACACACAAAAATCCTCCACAGACCATAGGGTGTACAAGGCTGAAATGATCTACAACTAGCCAAAAGGACGCAGAGCACACATGGGGGGGTGCAGCACTCAGGAGACCCAGCCTTCAGAAACCCAGTTCTTGTGCACATGCACACCACTCTCAGAGCCTCACATTTTCATCACACTGTCATCTTTCAAAAGACTGCCTGCACTGAGACACTGTTCTTAAGGACAGAACCACAGAGGGTCTAGGGACACAACTTAATCGAGATAAAATTATGAGGAAAAACACCACAAGGCTAGAGACGGCCAAGGAGAAATGGTGTGCTTTGCATCTTACACCAAGCAGTCAGGCATGCTGTTTCTCCTAGTATGAGGCTCAAGCTAGACAATCAACAGGAGATTGAAGTCAGGTGCTCATTCCATTTGCTAACATTCTCCTCCTTAAACAAGGCTCACCAGGGTTTGCAAAACAACAAGGCCGTGCCCTGCAAATGTTTGCTAAACATTTGTGCAATTTCATCCAAATACAGGAACAAAGGCCTCACGAGCCAGAAACTCCACACCTAGCACAGTACTTTGAAAACATTCCCTTGGCAGTCCACAGGCAAGCAGCAACCTTTCTGGTTCTGTTTGAAATTAGAATGCAAATCAGAAAAGTGAATTGACAGAGGTAAGGGACAGTATTTGTGTAACGTTCTTGAAAAAGCACAGCACTTTAAGACAAGCACCATATTTGGCAATCATTTTGCCTTACACTGCTTCCACTTTCACTTCCCTGTTTTATCCTGCCCATTCAGCTGTTGAGCTCTTTGCTGGAGAAGAACTGAGGAGAAATGCCTGAGCTGTGAGGCTGGGCTCCCTACAGAGATGTTCTGCTTGGTACCTGCTTGAAGTGTATTAAAGATGTCACTATGGCTGCATAACAAAGCTGAGTTAAAAAAAAGACCATTGCATGTTAGCCACCCAGGCTGCACCTCTACCCATTTTTATTTGCCTCTGAAACCACTGCCACAGCTTAGCACTTCAGTACTGAGTCATGGTGCAGCACATCACACTGCAATTAAGAAACATGAGCACTTAAGATGTAAAAAGGCATGGAAGAAAATTAAAACCAAAGAAAAAAAACACTTCTTGAAAAAGATTAGAAATCCACTCCCCTTTTCCTTTCAAGCCAGGTGCTGAAACTGCCTGTGACTTTAGGATTCACACCTAGCTTTGCTATGAGTAGGATGAGGTCTCCATCTCATAAGACTCAGTAAAGTGCAGATCACTGAACGCTCTCCAGGGCCAGTCAGCATACAGCTACAGTTTACACACAGCTACCTAGGTGATGGTGCAAATCCCCAACAGGACAAGCCAGGAGAACTTGGGGGTTGAAGAAAGAGTGTGTAGCTTTGTTTCTCTCAGCTACCTTCTGCTTAGGAAATCAAGTCAAAATCAAGCACAAAGGAAAAGCTCAGAAAATAGAACTTCCCCAAAGAGATAAGGCAACAGCTTTCCCCTGGGGAATAGCTCCACGTCCCCTCCAGCAGCTCGCTCTGTTGGCAGTACACAGGCTGTAAGTGGTATGTAAAAACTCTGCCTGATCAATTCTCAGGACAGTACCTGCCCTTCACACTCCTGCATCCCTCCAGGGCTCTGTGTTCACCCACAGAGCTGCCAAAAACCATCACGGCAGAATCAGAGATCTAAAAGAGTAACAGAAACAGTCTACTTACCTTTTCCACGCGAGAAGAGCAGAAAAGTTCACCTCTGGAACACAGACCAAAGCCAGCCCTCAGGTCTGCCGTTACAGCTAAGCCAGCTCAGCTGCAGCTCTGTTCAGGAGCTTCAGGTGTGGCCCAAGTGTGGGGACTAAAGTGAAAGCAGCTGGTTGCTGACATCCATTCTATTGTTAAGTTTGTTGAACTGCAAGTTAAATGTCATTTTCCTTCTCCAAGGAACGGATAATCATTTATTACATAGTTGTCTGTAGGCACACACATTTTTGTTATCCATTAAGTGTTACACGAGGACACCAACACCTGGGATAGACTGTGAGGCTGTTATGGCATCCAGGCTCTAAAAGGAGACTGTAAAACTGGAATACAAACATCTCTTGAACTCTGATGTTAGCACTCCAGGCACTAAAGTGGGTTTTATTCACCAGGTCCCACAAAGAGCTACAGAAACTAACACATATAAGTTCCAGGAAATGTCAGGAGCTGTAAAAATTACACTTCAAAGCACTGATGTCTTCAGTGAGAGCTTTGAATAGAGGTATCCTGCATGCTGCAGTGTGTCCTCCACAAAAACACAGACAAAACTATTGCCACACTTAGGACTCTCTCGACCCTCTAACTTTGTGCTGCTGAAGTGGGAGTTTCCTTTTTCAGACTCCCAACTGTGATGCTCCCATCTCCTAAACGGCTAAAGCAATGGATTCACATCTTCCATGTGCACCTTTTCTGTAGAGCAAGCAGGGCAGGAAATTCCTCCCCCCACATCTGTGTCTGCCATGTTGAGTTGCACTCTCAGCTTTCTAGAGTGGTTCCATGGCCCAGTTATATCTCAACCACAGAATGCTGAGTTTCCAACCATGTGACCTGGAATTTTGATCCACAGAAATGAAAGGTTGGTCACAGTGATTTCTGAACAGGAGAGAATACATAACCTGCTACCATGTTCAGTACACAAAGGGTCAACCAGATAGGTAAGTCCTGAAATGCTGGGAAAGTCTCTCCCCCTCATAGGTGAGGCAACATTCTGTGTCCCAAGGGTGAAGAGGTCTTAGCTCCAGATGGAATGCAGGGACCTGCCTCTGATGTTTTACTGCTCAACCTGCCTGCCCCCTCAAACTGGCAAGTAGCAGTGGCAGCAATCTGCAACCCTCCTCACAAATCCATCCACCTCCTTACTGTGATTTATAGAAAGCTTCCACTTACTGCAACTTGCCAGCACCCCACCACAAGTTAGGTGACATCAGTAGTTCTGCTGCTGCGGGTTTAGAAGGCAGCAGCAAAGATACACTAATGATTACATTCCTCCTGACAGACAACAGGAAGCAGGTGCTGAACTCGCTGAAGTATCTTTGTGACTGTTAGGTGCAGACTGAAGAGCAGCTCTGCTCTATGGGAGTGCCTTTCCACCTCTCTGACCATGTGGTTTATTGAAGGAGCCCATTTCCTGCAGTTCCCAAGTAAATAAGTATTCAAAGTTCCATCAAGGGGATAGGTTTGGCATGGAGAATCCTGCACAGTGACTCATCCTGCCATGAGTAAACTCATTTCCTTAGAGAAGCAAGACAAAGTTGTGCATTCTGCATAGTCCACCTAGCTAGAGTGATCGTTTAAGGAAGCTGCTGCAGGAAACACAGTTTTCTTTAGCTTTGTATTGAGAAAGTCATTGCAACAAATAACAGTTTTATCTAGCTTTACACTGAGTGCATAACCCATTGCTCCAAACATAACCAACGTTTAAAGAGGGAAAGAAAAGCTGGTGTCACTTCAAAGTTCTGCATATCTAAACATGCCAGCTAGAAAATGGTTTGCAATCAAAACTACTCAGCTGACAAAAGGGTTTTGTGGAAGTCTGGGATCTTCAGAAACTGGACATCATTTACAGAGGTCTCCATAGGGATTACTCTGCTGCACATTTAAAAATGGGCTGTAGAAACACGTGTGGAAATCAGATTGCATCAGCTAGCTCCTCCTCCTGCCCCACAATGACAGTGCAAAGAGATGGAGGGTATGAGGCAGCACAGGCACTGCTGTCTGCAGCACCAGTGTCCTCACCATAGCACACACGCATCGAGACAGCAGAGGAGAGGGACCTGGGGGGCACGTGAGTGGTTGCTAACCAGTTATGTGCTGAGACACCTGTTAGTGTGAGCTGAGGTGAAACTCAGCTTTTAATTCCCTTAGGAGTTGATGTGGTTTGATGTGGCTATACTGTCTCAGTGTGACTAACACAAAATATGGGGGGGAGGGGGGTGGTGGGGTGGTTATGGAGCATGAATCAACTTCTATGTTACCCTGAGAAGCAGTTTGAAATTGCACGAATTTCTAGCTCCTGGAGCTTTTCTGATGTTGGCAGTTTGGTGCCAAGCTACTCCATTTTGGGGTCCAGGCATCTCTGGTTTAGGTAAAGAACCTCCATCAGTTTTATTTTGCTTTATGAATCTGAAGTGTTTCATAATTAACTAATCACTACACTACCACCATCAGGTTGGTAGAGAAAAAACCCTCCTATCTTAGAAAGGATAAATGAAGCCATTAAAACTGAAGGAAGTTGTTCTTTAGAAGACTTTAGAAGAAATCACATGGGAAAAGTCAGGACTGGGACATGTTGTGCCAGGTCCTTCCCTCACACACTGACATCATATAAAAGCAAAGCCATAGCAAAAGCAGGACTCATTATGCTGGGAATAACACTTAGGATTTTTAGGGGCAAATTACAGATAGAGCAGAGAGATTCCACTGACCCTTACAGTGATGGTGAGCAGCAGTGGTGGCTTTGGGCTACTACTAACCTCCTAGTTGAGCTGTAGCTTATACAGCCAATATGTGTGGGTCACAGTTTAGTGTCATTATTTATCCTAGCAGCACCATCAGGTTTGACCTAAGTCTGTCATGAGCTGGGACCTGAGCAAATGGCAAGTGTAGAAATTAAATATCACCATGCATGTAAAACTTCTTGCATCTCAGCAAAATGGAGAGGCATTTAATAACATTTGGTACGTGTGTTACTGCAAACAGCAAGACACATGAATTTAACTCACCTTGTGGAACTGTCTCTGGACTTCATGTCTGTGGTAAAGGTTTAATTGGTATCTCACAGTTTAAAGAGAGTAATAAGAATGCTTCACCTTTTCCTTCTGTATCAACCAAAGCTTGACCAAATGCCACTTGAGGACAGTAGAAAGGCTCCACTTGTAAGTTCTAGAAGACAAACAAACAAACGTTTCAATATTCTGCAACTTCTGTTGTTTCATTTTTCGTGTTTAATCTGTGAAAGATAGTATGGAAAAGAGGGCAAGCAGGCTGAGGAAGAGCCAAGCTTCCTTGGAGAGACCCTGTTACATTCCAAATGTTGCTATCACTCTACTAGCAGCAGAAAAAGAACAGGAAGAACAAAATTCCTTATGCACACAAGTGAGGGAAGTCAGCCCCATCCCTACAAAGTGAACCATTTAAAAGAAATTAAAACAGGCCTGGCCCTTATCTCCCAAGCACAAGAAAAATGTCCTTAATTTGCTCACCCCGTTCTGTTTGTGTTGTTCTGAGCCTCCTCTGATTGAAGCTCTCCAAGGCAGAAAATCAATGTCAATCATGCCAGATGACTGCTTTCCTCCTGAGCATCTGCTGCTGCTGCTGCTGCTGCTAAGATCACAAAGGGCACATAAAAGGAAAGCACTGGCATTTGCAGCTGCCTTCTCAGTTTTGTCACCCAGGTGAATTAATACCAGCTGATTAAAAGCTGACACCATTTGTTTTAACAAAAAAGGCTTCTAACCTGTTTATCATCATTGAGGACACCCTGGGACCAGGATGGTTTTGAAACATCCTAGTTAGCTTGCTTTGGCCTGATCTACTCAAGGTAGAGCTTCTGGTACCTGATGCCTTACATTATAAATTAGAGAGATTTGGTTGGTCTTGGATCTGACCTCAGTAACAAGCAACACACACACATGCAAGTGAAGACTTTATTGGAACTTACACCTTGATAGTGGTTTACAGCTAACTCTCTAGCCTGACTCTAAACTATGTATAAGAAATAGGAACTTCCTGGACATATTTGAATAAAAAATAAATAAAATAGGGTATTGGTTACAAAAGGAAAATGATAGGTCTGTATCATTCCTTAGGATTGTTAATTAGTACATAGTGTGCTGCACAAACTGTTCTGCCCTTCCTTTTCTCTTCTTTGCTCTGACTACTTCTAGCTGATATTTTGCATGGCTTTCTCTGACCTTGGCCAAGTCTCTTGTTATGGTTAAGCAGACAGCAGCAGTGGGGCTTTTCTGTTCTCTCTCTGGGGGGAAAGCTATTCCCTTGTTCCCTTGTCCAGAGGGGTGGGGGAACAATTCGAGGGGGTCTTTGTGTTATTTCTGAATAGTAAATATAAATGTATTTTATATATATACATTGTATTTTATAGCTTCACTTTGCTTCCAAACCTTCTGAGCTAGCCTTGTGATTTTATTTTGAAGGTCATTTCAACCCACCACAACCTTGAAAACTATGACCAATTCAATTTTGTCTGGACCACAGGAGAAGAACAATTTTAGAATCCCAACATTCTTCTCTTAGGGCTTTTGCTTTCACCAAAACTTGCACTACATTAGTTAGATGTTTTAAAAAACATCTCATTAATCTATCTAGCCAGTCTTGTCTTAGAAGCTTCTTATCTTACATTTAAACTCTTCAGAAGTAAACATTTTTGCAGGAAGAAAATATTCCTTCTTCATCTTCGTTCCTGTCAAATGTCCATTTTCATTCCTGCCAGATGTCTGAAACTCAAACTCTGGATGAGACATTTCATCCCATTCACATAAAGGTAAATTCCTGGGATACAGAACTAAACTTCCTCATCTGTCCTTGAGACTGCTGGCAGAACAAGATGCTCAGTGAACCCAGTATAATGCAAAATGACAGAACAGCATTATTTGGGTTCCTTCTATTCTGGATTCATGTGATGTTAGGGCTGCTCAGCACTGACCCACACTCTCCCTTTCTTAGCTACTCATCTCACAAGGATCACTCATTTCTCAAGTGGCAGCAAGGAACAAAGCACATCTAGCTTTGCAGAGGATTGGGCATTATATTAACCTTCCTTGGTAGCAGTGCTGGTCTTTATAAGAAAGATCAAATATTTGTATGTTTCTGGCCTGTTTCATGCAAATCTCCTTATTCTATGTTTCAACCATTTTTAGGTCTTTACTCACCTGTTTTTTGTTTTGCCAGTGGACTGTGGACAACATAAGGCTTTAGGCTACCATTCCTGTCAGATCACCTCAGCAGAAGGGAATTGTCACTGGTCTGTAACAAGGCATCACACGCACGCCTTGAACAGCATCAGAAAATGCCTTCAACTGTAAAGCAGAGCTTGGTAGGGTAGATGAGTACATGCCTTAGGTGTGGTGAGAGCTTCACACCATCTGCTCTAATCCGGCACGACCATGGACCACACTTTATGCTTGCATGGACTGTGAGTGGGATAAAGTGGTGGAGAGATCAGGATCTCCATGACAACCTCTTCATTTGTATATTGGCTAAGAAGCAAACTACAAAAAAAGTGACTTTTGAACTAGAAAAAAGATGTCCCAGACAAAACAGAGGTGGAAAGGCTGGCATGGGTAGAGCGAGACAAAAGGGTTAATTAGTAATGAAGGTCTTCTGCCACAGGAAGATAAGCACCTCAGAAAGAAAGTCAAGTACATAGTAGAAGTCCTGAATGGATCTTGCCAAAAAATCAGCATGAGTCCGACTTCCAAAAGGAAACCATGACAAACATCACAGAACTGCTGCAGCTCTAATAAAAACAAACGAACAAACAAAGCACTCAAACTGTAAAACAAGAAGGGAAAAAAAACCCCAAAACTTACACAAGATGAAACGAACATTTCCCTGGTTTTCATTAGGGATGAGTGTGTTCATCCAGGAGGGGATGGCTCAGAGGAAGGGGAGAAAGGAGCCATGGATGAGAAGGTAACAAATGCACACAGATGTGTAGCCTGCAAACCTCACGGAGTCCATTGCACTCCGCCTGGGAGAAGCAGACACACTCACTCCCAGAGTCCCAATGCACAGCAAAACACAAATCCAGGTGCGAAATTTTAAGTAGATTTACTGACTTGGATGCATTACCACAGGACCAGAGAACACAGGGTCTGTGCTTCTGTGAAGTAACGCTTAACTGCAGACATGAAATTCGATGAACAACGGGACAAAAGGTAGCATGGCATTCCTAAAAGACAATTTCATGGGACAACCCTGTAGCACAGTATAAAATTCAAGCTTTGAGAATCCAGGAAATAATATTATTTGTGTTTTGTTAGTATCCTAGTAAGAAGTAAGCGACAAGAAGGACTCGGCTTTACTAACCACCCACAGGGTGACAGGGAGCTAACAGTGTGGCATGAAAAGGCTGAGTCCGGTCGTGGTATTTTCAGCAACACCAGGACAACATTGGTGTTCCTGTTGGAGAAACCACCGAGAGGACTGCCTGAGACGCTTCACGCAGCAGCCTCTCGCCAGAGAAATGCGCGCGAACTGTAACGGAGCGGCAGGAAAGAGCCTCCCGCAGACCACGGCACAGCTTGCATCATGCAAAACTGGGAAGGTTTAGCTTATGTAACTTAACAAGACACCAAATGAGTTGTAGCTGGGTACAGGAATACATGGAAAGGGGACGTAAACGCCAGAAAAGGACGTGTGTAACAAACTTTCCAAATGTCTATATATTTCGATGGGAACTAGAAGAAAGTTTCTAGCGGCCGAACAAAAGGCCCCATTCAGACCTGCGGCCGCTGCCCAGACAGACAGGGCGGGAACGCCTTGAACTCCCCTAAACGCTCCCGAACCGGCACCGGCTGCGGTAGCGCACACTTCCGCGCCCTCGGGACCGGTCAGTAACGGGAACTCTTCCCCGACGACTCCGTTCGCCGCGCAGAGAGGCCCGCCCCGCAGCTTGCCTCTCCCCTCAGAGGGGCTGCGGGGCAGGGCCGGAGACTGAGCCCTTCCTCAGCCTCCCTCACGGTGCCGAACCTTCCAGAGCAACCATTCCCGGGCCTAGCCTTCCCGTCTCGCCTCGCTTCACCCCTCCCAGCTGCTCGGTACCGCTTCCCCCTCCTCTCCTTTCCTCTCCACCCCGACGTGTCGGCGGGCACGTCTCCACCACCGCGACCCGCCCGCTTCACGTCAGCCCCCCGCCCCTACTTAAGGCTGCGGGCGCCTCCCCCGCCCCGCCACTACAGCCTCAGCCGCGGCCGCGCCAGAGTTCCCGGTACGTACGCACGGCTTCGCGAGCTGGGAAGGGAGGGACGCGGGCAGCGCCTAGCCACCAGCCCCCTTTGGGAGAATGGATTCAGTGGAGCAGGCAGGGCACGGCGTGCCCCGCCGAGCGCCGCCTGGGCGAGGAGCTGCCGGGCACAGCGCTGGACTTCAGCCCGGCGCCGCGCCCTGCTCGGCGGCCTTCTGCAGCAGCCGTGATTTTAACATCCGTCCCCCCCACCCCCTCCTGTCTTGAGGTGGCCGTGCCTGTGCCCCGCCATCATCCTCCTCCCCCGTAGCCCGCGGGGATTAACGTGCTTCCCTAATCGGCGGTGACGGTGGGGGTGGCCCCGGGGACCTGCTGGGAAGGATGGTGGAGATCTAGCCGCAAAGAACGGTGAAGATGGGCTCAGGGATGCTATTAATATAGTGCCTGTGCCACTGGTTTTCCCCTAACCTGCTTCTTTGGAGGGAATCGCACTCTAAACCCGAAAACTTTGAGCATTAAATATAACCGAATGGGTGCTTCTCACCAGTCCTGCACATCAGGGAGCACAAAGGGAGAGCTTAGCACATAGATGCGTTACGCTGGGCCATGCTTCAAGAGAGTGTAAATGAAGACTGACTTATCTTGGTTAACTTCAGCTAAATATGGGCACTGCTGGCTTCCTGCCCCTCCCTCACAGTCTAAAGTCTCACAGTCTTGCTTTGCTAGTGCTGCCTGGCCTATCCTGCTCTGAACAAGTTGCTGCCTGTTCAGCACAAAAGTTCAGAATCATGTTATGCCTCTAATTGGATCCGGAAGGCTGCCCTTGCCTCGGGCTTTCCAGGCAAGGCAGGAGTTGTGCGGCATCACAAGAAGCATGGCGTCAGCTCCTGGAGGGCGCTGGGGTGAAAGCACAAGACTCCGTCATCATCATGCCATCGCAGCACATCTCTGGCTGTCGGTTTAGAGCTCATATAACCAGGCAACTGTACAGCTGATAGCCAAAAAAAAAAAAGCCCTGTGGATGGGAGAGATGAAAATATCAAAGCAGATTCAGAACCAAGTATTTTCACCTTAAAACAAATGCATAAGGTTTGTGTGTGACTTGGAAGGATCACGCTGTGCATAAGAAAGACTTGCCTGAGTGTTGCACAACTTCAGCTGGAGAAAGGCATCAGGGCACAGAGAACCAGTTTTTCAGGGCAGCAGAGTGGAGATTTGCCAGGATGTGCTATGCCTAGAAATACTAAAATGGCTCCCTGCACTTAAATGTAGTATGGATGTTCAGTTAGAGCATTCTACTTATGTTGCTGGAGTGCCACCCAGCTATGCAGTCAGTGGTTCTCTGGCTGTATCTGAGGGAAAGCTACAGCAAGCTGAAATTGTACATTGCCATGAATAATTCATCTTGTCAGTCATTTGGCTGCTCATGGGCAGCACTGCTGGATGGTTTTGGCACATAATTTATATACATTTTCTTATCAACCCACAGTAAAGTCTATTTTGCTTGATTATAGATAGTTTGGTGTCAGTAAAAGCTGCAAAACCTGGAGAAATAGTCTGTTGCTTTCCTTGCAGCAAGTGCATCATGTCTCTGAAGGATCAGCTCATCCACAATGTCCACAAACAGGACCAGAGTCATGCCCACAATAAGATCAGCGTGGTTGGTGTGGGTGCAGTCGGAATGGCCTGTGCTATCAGCATCCTGATGAAGGTAAGTGTCACACTGGGGAAGAAGCAGCACACTTGTGGGTCTAAAAAAGGAGCAAAGAGGAATTTTCCTTATTAGACTAATTTGGCTAGCACACAAAATTAACATTTGATTGTACATTCCTTTGTCTGGGTCTGAAGCGAAGCAGCTATCCTCAAGCTATTGACAAAGAACAAGTATCTGTAGTACTTCTAAACCAAATGTATATTGGTATCAGACAGAAGATGCTGTGTGTGTTTCATCTTAAGAGCTGCATTTACCTTTGAATGACTTCCAGACTCCCTTGTAAGCAGGAGTCCTCTGACACTCCAAACATACCAAAAGGTTAAGAGCTGAGGAGTCACTCTCTCTGAAATAGTGCTGTGGAATAATTCTTTGCAGTGTGGACTGGAAAGTGGTGCTATTATTCTTCTGAATGACTTGTGTTCTGCATTGCATTAATATATTGACAATGCTGTGAAAAGGTGTTTATGAACAGCTATTACTCTTCATCATTGTCCTGCTAAATTGTACAAAAGTTCCATACAGAATGTGGATACAAAATTTAACTGAAAGCTGCTATCCCAGGAGAGTAATTAAAGTACTCTGAGAACAAGTAAAGTGATACAGGTGGGTAAGAGTGCTTAAATAGGTCACTGCCTTCAAAATAATTGTACCTTCACAGTTCACAAATTAGGTACTTTGCTCAAAGAGGCAGGGAACTATTTACTTTTGGTCTTTTGTAGGACTTAGCTGATGAACTTGCCCTTGTTGATGTTGTGGAGGACAAGCTCAGAGGAGAGATGCTAGATCTCCAGCATGGCAGCCTCTTTCTTAGGACACCAAAGATTGTCTCTGGCAAAGGCAAGTAGTTGGATCTAATGTGCTTGTTATTTCCACATGGGGATAGCCACTTCAGATCTGGCTGTCCAAGTCTATAAGGAAAGCTCATTTAATTTCTGTTCCTACAGAAATACCATTCAGCTGACTGTTGTATATACCTTAAGGCCAGTCCAACTAGCAATCTTCTTCCAGAGATTGCCACTCAGTACAGGAATATTATTTTAAGTACTCCTGCACACCTGAGTGTATTTTACAGACAGCCCTTGAATGCATTGCTGATTATTTCTGGGCTGTGTGTGTCTGATAGCTTAAGTTTAGTGGCAAGTGTTAGTCTCATACCTTAATCCATAGCTATGACATCCACAGGAGGTATGCTAAGAGGGCAGAGCTTTATTCCTCTTCCACACAGCAGTTGCACTGGATACCATTCCAACAGCTACCCCATACTCATCTATGCCTGGGAAGTACAGAATACCAGTGCCCACGTTCTGCAAGTCAAGATTTTGCTGTGCCCTTCAGGCTGCCACTTGTGCCTAAGTCTTAAGTTTTAACTTTGTATAGAAGCAAAGTCTAGGGTAACAATTGGTGGGAGAATTTGCACACCTGAGAATTTTAGATGCCAACAGTAAAAGGAACTGAGAGCTCCTGTTCTGAACCATGTGTAGAAACAGGTCACGTTTGACACAGCCTTTTGTCTGCAGATTACAGTGTGACTGCACACTCCAAGCTGGTCATTGTCACCGCTGGTGCCCGCCAGCAAGAAGGAGAGAGCCGCCTTAACTTGGTCCAGCGCAACGTGAATATCTTTAAATTCATCATTCCCAACGTTGTCAAGTACAGTCCTGACTGCAAGCTGCTGATTGTCTCCAATCCAGGTTTGACTTGTGTTGCTTTAACAAGGGGATTTATCTTACCTTTCTTCAATAAGGTGGCTTTAAGTGTACTAACATGACCAAACACAGGCTTCTACAAAATATTTACGCCACAAAACCACGTAGGAAGCAGTGTTATCTTCCCTCTCCATGCTCAGCAGGCTGGTCCTCTGAGGAACAATCCAAGTTGGTTCCAACTTGAATCTTCAGTTGCCTTTTAAGTGATCATTAACCTAGAACAGTGAGAGGCACTGATAATTGTATGTGTAGCATAAAGAGCATTTAAACCAGTCATTGTTAGCCCCCTGCAGAGCCTGGTGGTGGCTGTTACGTTATGCTCTATTCCACATAACTAGTGTACAGATAAAATCCTTACAGGTGAACAGAAGATACCACTCCAGTTATCAGACTGCTCAGTGACCCTTGTTATCTTCCCTGTTCTACTTACAGTGGACATTTTGACCTATGTGGCCTGGAAGATCAGTGGCTTTCCTAAACACCGTGTTATTGGTAGTGGCTGCAATCTGGACTCTGCCCGTTTCCGCCATCTCATGGGAGAAAGACTGGGCATCCATCCTCTGAGCTGCCATGGATGGATTGTTGGAGAGCATGGAGATTCCAGTGGTAAGGACATAACATGGCTGGCTGTTAGCAAGCACTGGAACAGGCTCCCCAAGGAGGTGGTTGAACCACCATCTCTGGGGCTGTTTATAAGACGCAGAGATGTGGTACTGAGGGACATGGTTTAGCACCAGACACGGTAGAGTTAGAGAACGGTTGGAATCCATCTTAAAGGTTTTTTCCCAACTGAAACAGTTCTATGATACTTTGTTTGCAAGAAAAGCAACAGCAAAACAGTCACTCAAACCTTTGCACTGCAGCACCCTAAGAATGCAAGACTTCTGGTGCACAGAGTAACCCTAGATGATCTGTGTTTGACCTGAGTTACTCTGCTGGGAAAAGGTCACTACTGTAACCTGAGAAGGCTAAAAATTTCCAGGCTAAAGTTGTTCCCATAACTCAAAAAAACCAAACTGATGCAGCAAGAGTAAAGCAAAGGCCCTAGAGCTGGTAGTTACTTTGTCTATAGTGGTATCTCTTGGAGACTTCAAGAGCTACATATAGGAACTAAAGTGCAGAGGCAAGTCTAGAGGACAGGAGAAAGAGCAACTGTCTCCTTCCTTAAGCCATACTTCTTGTATCAGCATCACAGCAGTACTGTCTGGTTCCCGACTCAGGAGCACTCATGTGGAATCAATTCTTATTTTGAGAAATCTCTGCAAAATACAGTTACTGTCATTTTACTTCATGGTGCCTAAGTGCTTTGCTTTGATAAAAAGTATGTTCACATCTTTTGTCATCACATAAAGATGCCTAAATGCTGCCAGGTTTTCAACTTGAAATTTAGATTGGTATTATAGGTCATACCATATTTAAAGTCATATCAAAATCATAGTGATGCAGATTAACTAGATTTTAAGTTAACTGAGGAGGACAAAACTGAGTTTTCTTGTGAGATAACCGATCAATGTGCAACCTTTAGTACCTGTCTGGAGTGGAGTGAACGTTGCTGGCGTCTCCCTGAAGGCTCTTCATCCAGACATGGGAACTGATGCAGACAAGGAACACTGGAAGGAGGTCCATAAGCAGGTGGTGGACAGGTAAATAGTGTTGGTTGGTGGTTTGTTGTTTTTTTTTTTTCCCAAAATGACAGCAAATGATGAAGAGCTATAGTACCTTTGAACTGCAGTATCCATACCTGGTTTCATAAAGACTTTAGTAGCCCAAAACAAAGATCAAGATGTAGAAATAACAGAACTGGGAAAAAAAAAGAAGTTCTAGACATGTAGATTTGGCAGAGTTAAATTGTCATGGTTAGGGAAGTGCTGTATCCTCCCAGGTTTCCAGTTTTCAAGTACTTCAGTGAAATACAGAGTTCTTCACTGATGAGTTTTAGTCCTGTCATAAAATCAGTCAAGCCTCAGGTGTCTCCAAATGTTAGAAGGGCTGCTGGAGCTACCTTCATCCAAACTTTAAATACATCAGTTGATGGTACTTGGTTTTTGTCTCTGCAGTGCCTATGAGGTCATCAAACTGAAGGGGTACACATCATGGGCTATTGGCCTCTCTGTGGCAGATCTAGCTGAAACAATTATGAAGAACTTGAGAAGAGTGCACCCAATCTCTACAGTTGTTAAGGTAAGCAGCCCTTTTTGCCAAGTCTTGGCTTGCTAAGAACTAAAAATCTTGAGAATTCTTAATAACCTTAATTTCAATTAATATTTAGTCAAGTTTTGCCTGTAGACTACACTACACAGACATATGCACATTCTAGCCTAACTATGTCCTTACCTACTTTTCAGGGCATGCATGGAATAAAAGAAGATGTCTTCCTAAGTGTTCCTTGTGTACTGGGCAATTCTGGCATCACTGATGTAGTGAAAATGATCCTAAAACCTGAGGAAGAAGACAAATTAAGGAAGAGTGCAGATACCCTCTGGGGAATCCAGAAGGAACTACAGTTTTAAATCTGCCCAAGCAGTTCAGTCTCTGCAGCTTAACGGGTTTAGTGGTTTGTCTTACGTTGCACTTTCCAAGTAGGTCAAAATCTTTCAATGTACCTATCTCAACTAGAACACAGTGAAAGCTCAGATCTGAACAAATGAGTTTCTTGAAGATAGCATTAGGAAACTCTTTTAGGGTTCTCCCTGTTCAGACACCCATGTTCTTTGCCAGAGCTAGATAACCTAGTCAGTCTTGTCCAGTGAAGTGGTATGACAAATCCAGCACTCAAAGCAGCACTGCCTAGGAAACCCTTTGCCTTTTCCTCATCCTGTCTCATGTTGGTTCAGAACAGTTACCTGTCACACAATGTGAAGCCAAAGACTATTTCTTGCAGTTAAAGGATTGTCAAGCCAATTGACCAACTTTCTCTGCCAGCTGAATAGCTCCAATATCTCCCTGTTGGTAGGTCCAAATGTATTTTCCTAACACTGCTTTGGAATTTTTGTGTATACTTTTTTTAGAGAACCTTATTTTTGTGTACTGTATCAGCCTAGTGGCAAATTTGTCTCCTCAGCATGTCTAAAAAGTGTTAAGGTTTCTGTATGCAACAAGACAGTGACTGTCCAACTGTAGTACCAGCACCAACACCAAATAAACCACAAACTGTTATTTTTGTCTCTTTGTTTTTCTTTACAGGGCTTTGTACCCAATATGCAGCTCCACCTGCCTCTAAATCAAACAATTCTATTTCTTCACTAAGTCAAACCTCCCCTATAGGCTCATGATATTTATGTAGTGAACTTTAAGAACAGTCTTCAAATAGGAATGAAAAAAACAGTAACCCAAGTATTTAAATACTCGGAAGTTAAACTTGATTACCATCTTAATGCAAAGAAATAGGCTCAAGTAACTGTAAGGGGAGGGTAGAAACAGTGCAACAAAGGAAGCATCTTCTTTACCTCTACACAAATGCACCTAGGAAGAAATCTGTCCAGTGAAGTACTTGGCACCTGTAAAAACTCAACTTGCAGCCAAGCACAAAAAAAGCCACCTCCCGTGGAAAAGCAGCTATGCAGAGAAACAATGACAAAAGTTACTCTGCAAAGCCAGTACCAAATTTAGACAAGGAAGAATTAATTATGTAATATTTTGAAACAATACACCTCATTATGATGAAAATGCAAAGTCCTTATTCTTAGCTTTCTCTAGCATTAGCATGTAGCTTCAGATTGGAAACACAGCATCTGATGAAGACCAGGGTAGATTTTTTAATATAAACTGCAGCTGGTGATACTTCTCAGAATAAAGCATTTTAGGATAAGCTTAAAATGAAGAAATGTCAGTAACACAAGTAAGGCAAAGCTGTAGCTACCCTGCTGCTTTCTCTTACATCCATGAGACCAAAAATAGCATCCAGAAAGCATATAGCAATAGTGACTGAGTAATCATGTTTGATGGTATGAATAATTTTCTAAGCTATCCAAAGATCCACAAGGATTTACAATTTTTACTACTCAGCTTTTTAATATTAACTCCAACCTCTCCAGATCTGATGGTAACAGGAAAAGCCATAGGACAAGTGCTCGGTTTTGGGTTACTGCACTGACAAAAAAACTTCAGTTTTCAAGGCAGCTTTGGTGAGGCAGCCTGTAAAAGTAAATGGAGGAAGATGGCAGCATGCTGCTGAGAGCAGCATCAACCATCCCTGCAGTACTCCAAGCTGGGAGATGCTCTTCACAACACACTCTCTTTTGCAGACTGCACTGTGCTTAACCACTTGGCCTGCCACTACAACTCTGAACCCATCCTTGCTGTGGCATTCTGGTGTGAAGCGTTTGCTGCCTGGCAGGTTCTGCAACCAGGCATGGTTAAGCTGACACTGCATGAGCCATGTCTGCTTGTAAAGAAAGCACAGTGCAACACAGGTCTGTAGAGGAAGAAAATATGCAACAAGTTTTATTCAGCGTAAGTCCACCAGCACAAAGATTACAGGAGTTAGAAAGTGCATTAATAAAAGCTAGTCTTTACCAAAAGAAAATATATTATTGATTCAAAATATCTTACACTTGAATGATGTAATAACTTATTTGGGGCACCTACTGATTAAGAGAAATATCAAGAGAATGGCTGCTTCACAAGGAAATCTAAAACTTCCCCATCAAAGTCTGAGAATTTAGTAGAGATCACTGAGTCCAGCAGTCTTCCTGGCTTTTTGCATTAATGCCCTCAGCTGGAACTGCTTGCGAGACAGAAGACGTACATGCTGCAGAAAGAAAGAATAAGAACAGCTGGCTATTGGCAAAGGTTTGCTGTCACTGTCATTGGATTGTCTCACAGCATCACACACATTCTGTGACCCAAACTGGATGTCAGTTTTCTGGAAACACTCAACACGTTACTCTACAGAATGTAATTTCTCGGCTTAAGATGACTTGCAGAGGCAATCGCTACAGTGTATTTTTTTGTGATGTTATTTTGTGATGTTATTGTGATGTTATTATTAACTCTACACATATTCTCAGAGAAAAGTGGTAACCTGTATCATAAAACCATAGAATCAGTCAGGGTTGGAAGTGACCTCAAGGATCAACTAGTTCCAACTCCCCTGCCATAGGCAAGGACATGTCACACTAGATCAGGTTGCTCAGAGCCACATCCAGCCTGGCCTTAAAGACCTTCAGGGATGGAGCTTCCACTACCTCCCTGGGCAACCTGTTCCAGTGTCTCACCACCCTCATGCTGAAGAACTTCTTCTTAACATTCACTCTGAACCTACTCACTTCTACTTTTGCTCCATGGTGCTGCAAGGTGAAGTCAGACTAATGCACTCCCTAAGGGGCACATAACAGTTCTTGTAACACCAGATTAACAGAACCAGCAGGCTATGCAAGAAGTAAGTAAAAACTCTCAATGTAGTGTGCTGTCCCCTGGATGCTAAAAGCAAAGCTTAGGTGGCAACTTGGGCAGAAGCTCAACTGTTAGAAAAAGAAAGGTCTGGTAGCTCTTGTTATCCAGTGGCCCCAGTACAGATTATTAAAACTTCTGCACAGTGGCAACATTACTCTGGCACACAAGGGAATCCTTTAATTAATCCTAATGTTCAAGAAGTTTTTAATCTTTTAAAAATAGCTGGTTTTAATTTGTTCTTTTTCACATGTGCCATCACCATGCACAGAAGTCCAAATGGAAGGTCATTAGATCAGACATGAAAACTTTCAGCATTAAGGACAGCAAAGAGAGGGAACAAATTGTCTAAAGAGATCTCTTCTAGAGACCCAAAACCAGGTGGCTTTCCCTGCTTCCCCTTTATGATTCTAACATTCCATTGGCTGCCTCAGCAGATGCTTCCACAGGCAGTATGAACATTCCAATCACCCTTACAGTTAATTTCTCCAGAATCAGCATGCTAGCCCAATGGAGAACTAATGGTAAATGACTCTGCCTCTATAATGCTTTTAAAATTGGTCTTTTATCTGAATTCTAAAATTCCTTTTTTTTTTTTTTTTTTAACTTATATTCATCATCACTATTCATGTTCTTACAGGATCCTAACACTGATCACTACCATTAATAAACTGAACAAAAGAGTTCAAAACTTTCTGAACATATTTAAAATGCACAAAGTAAAAATATCCCAAGCAACCTACCTTCAAAAAGACATCTAGATCTATCACTCCACGTCTCAATGCTTCTCCAAGATAGAAGATGGTGTCTTCAATTGCATTTTCCTCTGCATATAAGTTCAGGATCTGCTTGTAAAGTGGTGCTGTTGGAATAATAACTTCATCTATGTCGTTATTTTCTGACTGGTTTTCCATTTTCTCTAAGGCAGAACTGAGCTCCTCATCCTTCTTCTTGAGAAGTTCGATGTTCTTGTCAACTTCAGCCTAAAAACAATTAAAATGTTTGGCTTTGAGATCACCACTGACATCCTTCATAGGGAGGATGGGGCAACAGTGGAATACTATTCCTCCACTACTATCAAAGACATCCTGGAGAAGAGAAGACTTCAAGGAGACCTTAGAGTGGCCTTCCAGTATCTGAAAGGAGCCTACAGAAAGGCTGGGGAAGGACTATTTACATGGTCTTGCAATGACAGGAGAAGGGGCAATGGGTTTAAACTGGCAGAGGGGAGATTTAGACTGGATGTTAGGAGGAAGATCTTTCCAGTGAGGGTGGTGAGACACTGGCACAGGTTGCCCAGAGAGGTTGTGGCTGCTCCCTCCCTGGAGGTGTTCAAAGCCAGGTTGGAGGAGGCCTTGAGTGACCTGTACTAGTGGGAGGTGTCCTTGCCTATGGCAGGGGGTTGGAACTGGATGATCCTTGAGGTCCCTTCCAACCTTACCATTCTATGATTCTATGATCTGTAAGACCCATGCAGGATAATGCATCTTATGGTCACTGCTGTGTCTGAACACATGCACCTCAAGTGGGAAAGAGAATATATATTTAAAAAGCAATACACTGGATGCTTTTGCATTCCTCTTATACTTAATAACTAATTGCATACTTCTGCTCACTTCTAGGAACATTCAGACACAGAGCAGTGTTTCATCTCAGCTTACCACTTCTTGATCCAAGCGAGTTACCATCTCCTCCAGTTTCTGGTGTCCTTTCTTCAGGTCCTCTTCTGTCCGTTTCAAGGCGTTGAGTTCAGCTTGTGCCCGATCCATTTCCTCTTTCATCCTCCATCTCAGTTTATCACTGACTGCTGAGATAAGGGATGCACGAATGGTATCCTCACTGATAGTTCCATCTCTGCTGGGCCCTGCACAAGAAAATTCACAAGCAGAAAATTAAGTCTCTCCTGCACTGGTTTCAGTATAAAGCCGGCTTGACACAAAAGAGTACTTTAGCAATACCAGATGGCAAAATAGATGGTTTCTCATAGTGATTTTCAGAAGGAGTGAAGACAGAGCAAGGGACAAGGAGTTTATTCACTGTTTAGGACTTCCTGTTTAAGGCAGACAGTTGTAAATATACATAGATTCTATGATTCATAGAATGGTTTGGGTTGGAAGGTATCTTTAAAGGTCATCTAGTCCAATACCCTCGCAGTCAGAAGGAACATCCTCCACCCAATCAGCTTGGTTAGAGCCTTGTCAAGCCTGACCTTGAGTATCTCCAGGGATGAGGCCTCAACTCCCTCCCTGAGCAACCTGTTGCAGTGTTCCAGCACTCTCATGGTGTAGAACTCGTTCCTAACATCCAATTTAAATCTGCTGTTTCAAATCATTGTCCCTCATCCCATCACTGCAGGCCTTTGCAAACAGTCCCTCTGTAGCCTTCTTGTAGCTCACCTCAGGTACAGGAAAACTATTAGGTCTCTCTGGAGCTTTCTCTTCTCCATGCTGAACAACTCCAGCTTCCTCAGTCTCTCCTCACAGCATGTTTCCAAGCCAGAGCAAAAAAGCCTGATTTCACTTCAAGAATAGCATTCTCATGATTTCAGTTATTGCTTACTTTACAAAATTAATCATTCCCTAACACAAAGCCAGAACCAGCCATCAGTTCTGTTTTTCTCCCTCCCCAGTATCTCTCACTCTGGGAGATTTTGTACGAGGATCATTCTAATAGTAAAGTAGGACTGAGAAAAATAAAATCACAGTACATCTAACAATGTAAGTTCACACAGACATGCCAACAGATAGGAAGGCACATATAAAGGATCATTTTAATACAGCTCAGACAGAGCTCTTAAAGAGCATGAACCCTTAGCATTTTGTGCCACTTCCATAATTAGCCTAGCTTGGGGAAGATTTTATGGCATGTAGCAACTAAATCCACAGAGCACTGAAACCCTTAACCTTTACTAGGCAGAGTCTGGTTTCAGAAGTGACCTTACAGAATCCTCAAACTAGTAGCTGCATCAGAAAGGTAATTAATGGCAGATGATTGAACAGAAAAGACCTGAAGGACTGTTTGAAAAAAACAGCTATTATTAAAAGCTTAGGCTACTTTGTATGAGTATTTTAATTCAATTCAAGCTAAATTCACTAAGGGAAACACCCCACTACCATCCCCACAAAACCATAGTGCTGTAAAATCTCATATGCTCTTAAATACACTCTCAGAATAAACCACAGCCAAACAATCTGTAGGGGAAAGAAGTGTTTTCAGTTGAAAAGAAAAAAACCCACCAACCCTGTACTGTAAAAAAAAACAACCAACAAACCACCAACTCAAACAGTACTGTAAATGCAGTGGATGATTAAAGACAGACATTTGTGTTTCATTTGGGACAAGAGAGAAACTCTGTGTAATGGGTGTATGGCTTTTATCTAGCTGCACCTCATGGATCAGCCTGATGTTAAACTGCCACCTTACAACATGGTGTCAGATCAAACTCAGGACATGAAGAGTGTTCTATGATATTTGGCAGGTATTCCAACTCTGTTCATCTTCAGTGGAGATGAAAACAAGGGAAAGACATTAAATAGGCAATATCTGTATTTTAAATTAACTCTCTAATACACGAAAGCAAAACTGGATATGTTTGAGAAAGGCATTGCAGAAACCCAATGGTCCTAGAAAGGCTCTTATCACCCTCTCTACTGGGAAGGCAGTGGAGACCATTAATGCTCAAGACCCAGCTACAGCCTCCCCAACACTGGGTACTGTTTGAGCTACTTAAGCGGAGCGGCAGCCTTCTTACGGTGTGCATGGCAAACATACATCACCCCAGAGTGCAGCTGACCACTGAAACAACCAATATATTCCAGAGAAGACTGGAAGGCTTTTCCAGTTCAAAAGGGTGAAAGCTGGACATGACTATGGGACCAGGCACAGGAATAGAACATATAACTCACTGCTGCGTCCAGCTCTATAACAGCAGAACAACTCTTCAAATATTTTAAAGAGAAGCATATGTCTTCCCTTGCCAAGCTGTGAACTTGCTTTGTCCTCATGTGTAGAATCATAGAATGTCAGGGGCTGGAAGGGACCTCAAGAGCTCATCTGGTCCAGCCCCCCTGCCAGAGCAGGATCACCTAGACCAGATCACACAGGAACACATCCAGGCAGGTTTTGAATATCTCCAGAGAGGGAGACTCCACAACACCCCTGGGCAGCCTGTTCCAGGGTTCTGTCACCCTCACAGGGGAAAAAAACCCTTCTCATGTTTAAATGAAACTTCCTATGCCTGTTTCCACCAACTGCCCCTTGTCCTGTCATTGGGCATCACCAAGAAAAGCCTGGCTCCAACCTCCTGGCACTCACCCTTTACATATTTATAAATATTGATGAGGTCACCTCTCAGGCTCCTCTTCTCCAAGCTAAAGAGCCCCATGTGAATGACACTGTCAAAAATACAGAGTTACAGAGGAAGAAGTGTGTATAAACTACTGGGAGTTCACACATGAAATGAAAAACCTGTGGATGCACTTCTAAATTATGTTGCAAGAGACTACAGATGACTGATACTACCAAACAATGTCAAAGGGTCTATATCCTTACCATACATAACTGCTCTCAAAGGACTAGTACCCTACCAGAAGTTAGTGCAACTTACTCCTTAACTAGGTTACATTCATCACTGGTTCCCAATCTGTTACATACACACTAAAAGCGATGGGCAAAGCAGAAACCAAGCTGCTGCATTTTGCCAGGAAAGGGCCATAGAGCAGCAGATCGATGTTACAATCCAGATCTCACTGCAGAAGGGAAGACAGAAGGGAAGACAGAAGGAAGTAACAAGCAGGGACCATTAGGAAACAACAGTGAAAAGGCTGGAGGAGAAATTCACTAAAAATGCTCATTGGAAACCATTGCTTTAGATAGCCATGACTTCTGGAGTGCAGAAAGTATATAAAAAAAAAGAGCAAATAAAGCAAGTCCAGTAGATTATTAAATGAGGCCAAAAGCACTTTTGTAAACCACAAGCACGAACAGAGTAACACAATCAAAACTCACCTACAGTGAAACAATGAGAAAAACACTTAAGGTAGTTACATACAGTGTTCAAAATATTCACAGGGCACACACAATGCATTGCACAAACCCAGGAATTTAACATGTTACTGACAAAGTAAAATATAAGGCAAACCCCACAAAATGTATTTTCCTCTTCCTCTGAGTAACTTCTAAAATCAAAGAACCGTATTTTGAAGGCCAAATTAAGACCAATACATTGGGGTTTTTTCCATTTTCTTTCTTTAAATATCATTTAGAGAGGGAAGTTTGACTGCAGAGAAATCCTTTCAAAGCTACTCACCAACAGTAGTCACAGGGGGCTGAGAAGGGTAGTATTGAACACTGGTTGTTGGTGGAAATGGAACACCGCCCGGATAAGGATAGTTTGGGTAGCTGCTTTGACAAGGGGAAGATACACCAATGTTATGTAACTGTTTGTAAAATACCATCCATAGAATCATAGAATCAGTCAGGGTTGGAAAGGACCACAAGGATCATCTAGTTCCAACCCCCCCACCATGGGCAGGCTAGATCAGGCTCACACTAGATCAGGCTGCCCAGAGCCTCATGCAGCCTGGCCTTAAAGACCTCCAAGGATGAGGCTTCCACCACCCCCTGGGCAACCTGTTCCAAGGTCTCAGCACTCTCATGGTGAAGAACTTCCTATCATCCAATCTGAATCTATCCATTTCTTGCTTTGTTCCATCCCTCTAGTCCTATCACTACCTGACATACTAAAGAGTCCCTCCCCAGCTTTCTTGTAGCCACCCTTCAGATACTTGAGAATATAACAATAGTTAATAAGATGACTCCTGAACTGCTTTTAGGTTAAGCCTAAAAATGTGCAAAATATGATGTAATTCCTTCAGAAATTCTTAGCCCTGCTCTGAAGGATGAAGGAAAGCAAAACTGTTCATTTGTTCACTGAAACTACTGTGAGACAACATAAGATGACAGTTTACAACACCTCTCTAAAATACATTTACTGTGACTTACAGACATCTGCATGCAGCTAAGTATTAACCATGGCTAGAAGCAAACAAAATGGTCCAGGAAAACATGTAAAAGCAGCACTATTGTGCCTCTCCAGATAACTGCAAATTTAGTAATTCTTAAAAAACTTTCTGTTCATTCATAAATGATTTTACAAACAGTTCTTCTGTTAGTCATTTTCTGTACAAACATTAAGAGCACTTTAAATGAAGGTATTTAGGAGGAAAAGGAAATTGCCATAAGAACTTATCAAAATCCTAATTTTTCACTTAGACTGGTAGGGGTTGGAAAGGACCTCTGAAGATTGTAAGAGTCCAACCCCCTTGCCAAAGCAGGATCACCTAGGGCAAGTCACACAAGAATGTGTCCAAATGGGTCTTGAAAGTCTCCAGAGAAGAAGACTCCATAGCCTGTCTGGACAGTCTGTTGGAGTGCTCTGCCACCCTCACTGTAAAGAAGCTTTCCTCATGTTGAGGTGGAAGCTTCTGTGTTCTGGTTTGCATCCACTGTCTTCCTAATGCTTACAGGAGTTTAAAATACAGATTACTATTTTTCTTTAATGAAAGTGTCATATATTATAGCAACTCCTTATATGCTCCTAACAAAATCAGGACAAAAAGTAATAGAAAGTAATTAATTATGATGTGAACAAATGTAGGCACCCACTAGGAGGCAGCAATCAGCATCTCACTGTTAGTGAAGACAGAGCTGCCAGTCTTCTGGAAAAGCTTTCTTCTCAACTACTACTTAAAGAACAGGTCTCAGTTTGTAGTAATAAACAGCTCTGAACATCATTTTGTGCCCTTTGAGTTCTCTTAGAATGCTCTGAATTAAGGCCACATTTATGCTGGAGTCTAGGTCTGTATTCATCCAGCAATTCAGTGTTCCGAGTTGCTCATCACCTCAAACAACACTAATAAACGCCCTCCCTACTTGTCGAGGTACCTTTCTTTCTATGCCATGTAAACATACAAACCTTGTAAAACCAAATTTATGAGTGAAGGAAGGTAACATCTGAGAGTTGGGCAACAATTTGCAAAACATATTTCTCACCCAAGTATGTTGTATGTGAAGCAAGGGACACTAAGCTAAGCCTTTCGCTAATTCTCTATTCACAAGAATTCAGTCCTCACTTCCAAAATCCCTGCTAACACAGCAGTTATACAACAAAGCTACCATAGGAAAATATGACTAAGACTGGATAGTGTTCAATGAAACTGTCTTCTATAAATCACAGAATCATTGAGGCTGAAAAAGACCTCTGAGATTAAGTCCAGTCTATGACCTAACACCATGACATCAGCTAACCCATGCCATCAAGTGCCACATCCAATCTTTTCTTAAAGACCTCCAGGGATGGTGACTCCATCATCTTCCTGGACAGTCCATTGCAGGGCCTAATCACCCTTTTTTTGAGGAAGTGCTTCCTAACATCCAAGCTAAACTTCCCTTAGTGCAGCTTCAGACCATGCCCTCTTGTTGTGTCACTGGTTGCCTGTGAGGAGGATGGTCTAGAGCAGTTCTTACCTTGGATTCGGGGTGCTTCCTGCTGGATAGGCTGATATTCCACCCGGAATGCCTGGCACATAGGAAGCTAAATAAAATAATGATTTTGCCTATTTTTACTTTCCAGAAGTTCCATATATATTAAGATCAGGTATCTATTAAGCTGCAGTAAGATGCTTTTCAAAACACCACTGAACAATGGCTACAGTATATCACAATGTACAAGAGGCAGAGTCCTTCTAAGGCCAAAGGCCCTCACAAATGCGTACCCTGCATCCTGTGCTGTCAACACTTCTTGATACACTCCCAGACACTCCCCTGCTCTTGTGCAGTCTGGCAAGAAGGATACACACAGATGTTTGTTGTGAGCTGTTTCTGCGTCAGCTGACCAAGGCAGCTGCTTTCCATCAAGACACATAAAAGGACTGAACTGCAGTAGATCTTCCCTCCTTGTACTGACCACTTTAAAATTCCTTTCTATGTCTAAGCACATGCATCTGCATAATACAGAACCTTCAGAAATGCAGGACGTGCCTATCTTTACCTATTAACTTTGGCTAAAATATTTGCAGGAGTATTTTGTTTAGAGGAAGAGTATGAGAACTGTAACTGAAGTCAGTGACATACTCCTTGGAACAGCCAGCTAGAACACCTTTCACTGCATACTTACTTTTTTCTTCATCATTAAAGTAATCCACTTCATAGATAAAAACAGGTATTGATTTAAAAAACACTTCCCCTCCCCACCCCCCCCATCTATTCCAGTCTTTAAGATAAGATGCCTCTAGAAGTCTAAATAAATAAAAGATTTTAGAATTCCTGAGAATAAAAAAGAAAAAAGGACAGAGTTATCTGAATAATCTTTTCAGGCTGTCTCTGAATGGTGACATGTTACTGGTTGTTTTGAAGGACCTGGGTGAGGGGTGTTTGTGTATGCTTTGTTTTGAAATATAAATGTTAATTTCTCCCCTCCCTTCCAGAAGTCAAACCCCTACATTATTCTAACAGAGTTGACAAAGGTGAAGTACAGCACAGGTGAATTCATGAGCCAGCAATATGGGAAGTCATTCTAGAGTAGAATGTGGTGTTTGTTGACAAACTACATGAAACACTTTAGGATATTACTATAGAGTGTTTGTAGAAATCAGTAGCTGTGACCACTTACTAGTTGGTGGACCTGTTGCCTGGTATGGTGAGTAGCCTGATGAAGCAGTGGGCCGAGAAAAGACTGGAGGCTCCTCAGTAAACACAACAATCATGACCTGGATCAATTCCAGCAAGTCTGACTGGGGCTGTGAGGGTAAGAAAGAAAAAAAAATTAATCAAAAGATGGTGATTTTGCTACAGAACAGTTTAACAGACTGCAATAACAAAACTATGCCATTCCATCAGTTTTCCAAAGCCATCTTTTTATTTATGAGGTATGAATAAATAAATAGCAGCTCTGCTATGAGGACAGGCTGAGAGAGTTGGGGCTCCGCAGCCTGCAGAAGAGAAGGCTTCGAGAAGACCTTAAAAGTAGCCTTCCAGTATCTGAAGGGGGCTACAGGAAGGCTGGGGAGGGACTATTGACAAGGTCTTGCAATGACAGGAGAAGGGGCAATGGGTTTAAACTGGCAGAGGGGAGATTTAGACTGGATGTTAGGAGGAAGTTCTTTCCAGTGATGGTGGTGAGGCACTGGCACAGGTTGCCCAGGGAGGTTGTGGCTGCTCCCTCCCTGGAGGTGTTCAAGGCCAGGTTGGATGAGGCCTTGAGTGACCTGTACTAGTGGGAGGTGTCCCTGCCTATGGCAGGGGGTTGGAACTAGATGATCTTTGAGGTCCCTTCCAACCTTACCATTCTATGATTGTGTATATTTAACTTCCTTTCTGGATGGCTTTACAGATACCAAAGGCAGTCAGTTGATATTCAAAATAGTAGAGCACAATACAGCTGCAGCAGCATTCACACTCAGAATAAACTGGGCAACACATGGGTCTGTATCAAGTGTAGGGCAATACATGACTGAAAAGGTGACTGTGCAATGATGGATTAGAGTAATTTTTAAAATACTTAAATCTACTCTCCAAAAGGAAAAAAGTACAGGTCATTAAGTTTTCAGACATTTCAATGTCATAGAGTATAAAGCTTCAGCTCAGCTTCAGAATGACTCAATAGGAAAAAAAAAAATATTCTATCCCATCTAGAAGTGGAACAAACCTCTTTTAAATATAGCTTTTCTCTGTTTATAACTACATTTACTATGGACATGATTTCATTTTGCCAAATAAGGACAACTATCATGAATGCAGCATGAGACTGAATGTCCTATTTCCAAATTCTCTTAGCCCTATAACCCATGTATTTTCACCATCCTCTCAGAATGAATTGATTCTGCATCATGGGTATTTCAGAAGATCTTCCTGCTTGTACAGGACCTGCACTCTTGATCTGGACTGTCCTTTCCCACAACACCATGCAAGTGCTGAATTACCATCCATGCTTAGTACTTTTACTCCTTTACATCTTGAACCATTCTTATGATCTTGTCAGCACAATTTATCTTCTTCACAAGTCTGTGTTTTGGTCACAACTTCTATGGAGGCCTGTACTGCTCAATGCCTTTCTTTATTGGTAAAGCAAATATATCCATATACTCAAAGCTCCAGCAATGTCTACATAAATAATTCCACGTGCTCAAATAAGTTCATTTTATTAATAGAGAATCATTTCAGCCCAGAGATGTTTTAAGAGAATTATTAATTTCTCCCTTCCTTAAATATTCCTATATCACAGATGTTCATATCAGTATCCTGCCAAGGAAGAATGGCTGTGCTGCACTCTTTAATCAGACAAATTGCCTGATGAGATTAACCAGGCAACTGAATGCAACATCCTGAATTCGAAGACATTACAAATACTAAGCAATTGGTTTCATTTAAGAAACACTTTTAAGAGCTCAAAAGGGATTATGGATTTTGTTAAAAATGATACAGCTATCTGAGAGACCTGAGGCTGTTCAGTCTTGAGAAGAGAAGGCAAGGCTGAGAGGGGATCTTATAAATGCCTATAAATATCTGGGAGGTTGGTGTCAAGATGAAGGAGCCAGGGTCTTTTTGGTGGTGCCAAGTAAAAGGATAAGGAACAATGGGTAGAAGCTAGAACACAAGAGGTTGCACCTCAACAGGTGCAGACAGTTCTTTATGGTGATGGTGCTGGAGCACTGGAAGAAGGTGCCTAGAAAGGCTGTAGAGTCTCCTCCTCTGAAGACTTTCAAAACATGCTTGGATGCATTCCTGTGTGACCTGCCCTTGGTGATCCTGCCCTGGCAGAGTGGTCAGACTCAATCTCTGGAGGTCCCTTCCAACCCCTAACATTCTATGACTCTATGATCTAAAGGAATTCAGAACTGAGCAATCTGAGAATGTCAAGCTTCCTATACTTACATATTTCCACTCATGCAGGTAAGGAAGATATATCTTTCCATTTGCATCAACATGCTTCCCAGTTTTTATGGTCATGGAGCTCGTGGGTTTCACAAAACAAATCGGGGGGTTGAAAGGGTAAGTGTCCAGCAGCCACAAGCAGATTGGGATGTTGTATGTGTTACCTAGAAAAGATATTTCCAAAGATTTCAGAAGTTACTCCACTGTCCTCTTGAATCCAGATTTAGGAATAACTCCTAACCAAACAAATTAAACTGCACAGAGCCAGAAGCTGAAGCCAAAATCTACTAACAGCACTTAAAATGCTCATAACGTGGCCATGAACTCAACATTCTTCAGAACGATTTAAATTTGATCCATAACTATCATTGTACAGAGCTCTACAACACTAAAACGGCAAAGCTCAATATAAAAAAAAAATGATTCAGTAGCAAAACAGCAAGTAATTTCTTTAAAACATTACACTTTGGGACAAGTAAAGGACTTCAAGAAAATAGTGATCACAGAAGCAGTGAGGACACATCTGAATAGTTTTTCATCTAAATTGGGACAATAATGGTGCTGGTGACAACAATAATTGCATACCTCTGTAAGGCACAGGAATGGTTCCAGTGAGGCTCATCAACTCCCTAGATGAGCCATCGTTAAACACTGAAAGGGAACAAAGAGTATTTTGAAAGCAAACATCTGCCACATTCATCTCTGCTCAGGTTATTCCCTACCTATGTATTAGTGTAAGTTTTCAGAAGTTACAGAGCCAAACTCGGTTGGAAAGGTTCTGTGCTAATACAGTTATGGACTAGCAAATCCCTTCTACAGCCAGGTAACTGTTTATGAATGATGTATTTCTGAGAAATGAATGACTAATTATTGCCAAACCACCTTCTCTGCAAATAAAACTGTTTCCTTGTTCAGAGACACGTTGGAATCACAGGAACTGCAAACCACACAAACTGCTGCAAAGGAACTCCAACTTATTTAAAATACAGCTGTCATTTCAGGATTACAAAGAACTCCTTATGCTTTCTTCAAACAAAGAGGTCAGTAAGAACACTGAAAATTCCTGGGCCATAGGCGTTGACCACATACTCAGTAAAGGCAGCTGAACCACACAGTACCAGACTTGAAGAATCTTAGTCTCCGTTCACAAACTGCACAGGAATCCTAACCTCAGTTTACTGAACTGCTGTATTCAGTTTTCTCATACTTTCAATCCAGTAGATTATCCTTGGTTGAATAAATCAAATTTTGCTAACAAAGCTTTCTTTTATGTCCCTGATTCCACTTGAAAGTTTCTAGCCATACTTCAAAGGTAGCTTATCCTACACAACTCCTGTTCTGCAAAGGCAGGTAGAACATGCTGGGATTAAAAGGGGGGTGTGCATTTCATTATTTATATCAACTTGAAAAACACCTCCACAGCAGTGTAACCATTTCCTTCTTGCTCATTTCACTGCTCCAAATAACATCAATTACCTGCAAGTGGCTCTATGCTCAGCCTTTCCCCAGCAGCTTAGTAAGACTTAAGTAACACAAGTGGGCTCCCTGCTGCAGCTCAGAGCTATCTGAGATTCTGATCTCTATCATTAAGATTTGTGCACACACTACTCCAGCCATGGTCCTTTCACTGTTCTTTTTTTGATCCTCCAGTCACTGCATCAATTTTTATTTCTGTGACAGCTGCTGACTTGCAGCTATTCAAGTTAAACCTCATTTTTTTCACCTGTTTGTGCCCCTTAATACTTCTCAATCCAGACCTAGAAAGCAGAGGACTATAAAACCTCCAATGACGTATTAGTAATACAAATTAGCTCACAGATAAATCCCACAGCTGACAATTGGAAGAGGTGGTCAGGAGGATGACCTTGGCAGCTATACTGGCTCACTGCATCTCGTGAAAGCATGCCCTCAGGCCCTGGAGCCGACCCTAGGTAACATCTTTGTTTAATGCACTCAAATCACTCGGTCTTTAAAACAGCTAACAGTGAGTGTCATCACTAATATACATTATGAATCCCCTCATCTCAATTTCATATATACCTGCTTCCTTCATACTCTTAAGGACTGTCACAATTACTTCTAAAGATTTGTTCAATGATTTACAGATCCTTCCAAAGAGAACTCTAAAAAAAAACCCTAAACCTTTGCAGGACAGTAAAGCTGAATCTCTAAGATACCAGCAGTCTCAGCACACCAACTAACTGACACCACAGAGCAGTCAACTAAAGGTTAAGCTGTAAAACCCACAGTTTTTCAGCACATCAGACTCCATAATACAGAAAGACTATTTTAGAAAGCAACTATGTTTCTGTGTTATTGACGATAAAGAATAATAAGAGATGTTCAAATTCTAGTTTTATTCACCCTTCCCCCCAGGAAAACTATCAGATGCATTTAAACTGTCAGCAATTCAGTAACAAATTTACTCATGCACAGACTAACCATATGAATCCATGACAGGCTTGAGGTCCTTGTACTGACTGATAACACTGTTTGTCTCCTGTATAGTTAGGTCTCTATACTTATACTGGAAAAGAAAAAAGAGAAACAATTACTTTAGACACTGATTTTTCCATGTAAGTTAATTTTATTTCACCCAACAGATTACATTTCTGAGAGCTTACACTGAGATATATGAACCTTCTTCTCCACTGTTGTTTTGGAATAACAATTTATTTCTCTGTATTACTTAACTGAACACTGCCTATATGAAATTTAAACTATAGTAAGGTGTTAAGATGCTTTTAGGGTCCCTATGTCAAGTGATCCGGGGAAAGCTATTGCATTTTCATTCACATCCTAGGCATAACCAATACCATCTGACAGATGTAGATGGATTTAAAAAAAACCACATCTCCATCTGAATGAGGATCTGAACCTCCCAGACATCTTTTACAGCACTTTGCAAAGTATCACAGCATTTGTCAATCACTGATCAGTATTTATCAGGACATGGAAGCATTGGAGTGGGTCCAGAGGAGGGCCACAAAGATGATCAGAGGGCTGGAGCAGCTCTGCTATGAGGACAGGTTGAGAGAGTTGAGGCTCTTCAGCCTGGAGAAGAGAAGGCTTTGAGGGGACCTGATAGTAGCCTTCCAGTATCTGAAGGGGGCCTACAGGAAGGCTGGGGAAGGACTATTTATAAGGTCCTGCAACAACAGGACAAGGGGCAATGGGTTTAAACTGGCAGAGGGGAGATTTAGACTGGATGTTAGGAGGAAGTTGTTTGCAGTGAGGGTGGTGAGACACTGGCACAGGTTGCCCAGGGAGGTNATTTCCATGTATTTAACCAACAAAAAGCAGACATTTCAAGGTAGAATATTATCAGTCATAATACTGCTTTCATCCCCTTCCCTTTACCAGCAGCAGAGAGTAACTCACAGTACAGTGTAAACTACAGATGCAGTACTACAGAATGTAACCATGTCAGAACTATAGTCCATAGGTAACAAAGGAGGTGTTGCTGTGCAACACAGAGCTGGTCCACCATATGGTGAAGCTCCTTAACACTGTAGCCATTCCTCCTCATAATTACCATTTAAAAAAAAGTTAATAACATAGGCCCTTTGCAATGCTTTCACTGTAGTAAAATTTAAAAAAAAAAACAAACCCAAAAACGTTTACAATCTTCACTGTCTTAAGAGGGCACAGAGAGCATCCTTTCATTCAACCATGGTAGGAAGACAAAGGGCCTAACACAATGAAATGCCTGATGCTCAAAGCACACAAATGTTAACATCATCTGAACAAATTAATTCAGACATTATCCAAGAGCAAAGTGTCACAGCTAAAGGTCACCTTTACTAAGACAAACACTCATGGGTTGTAAAGTTTATAAGCTAACTCTTCTTCCTATTCTCTCCAGAGAAGTATACTATGCCTGGGCAGGATTAACTCTCATTTAAAGAGCAGAGACGAACACATGATACCACTTCCCATACCACCACCTTAGCCTATAAAAGCAGTTGTGCTTTGAGGGGATGCTGTGACTTATCTTCCTGAAATGACCAAGGGCAAAGCAGCCATACAGCAAAACTGCTCTGTGGGAAAGCAAACAACTCCTGAAGCAGGGATGCATGTGCAGAGAGGCACCAGTATCACAGTATCACCAAGGCTGTAAGAGACCTCAAAGCTCATCAAGTCCAAGCTGTTACCACAGCCCTCAAGACTAGACCATGGCACCAAGGGCCACGTCCAAACCCGCCTTGAACACCTCCAGGGACGGTGACTCCACCACCTCCCCGGGCAGCCCATTCCAGTAGCCAATGACTCTCTCAGTGAAGAACTTTAAACCAGTGTAGGGGTTCATCAGTGAGAGGATCAGGGCAATCCTAGGATGCTGTTGTGATGGGGGTGCTGCAGGAAAACATCTCAGCCTTGTCTGGAAAGTGGGTGCAGGACTGGGAGCATGCAGGGGGATGTGACAGAGGAGAGAGAACTTTGCTAGCATTTGAGTACATTCCTCCCTCCTTCCACAACACCTAGCAGAAGCAAGAAATGTAGCAGGTACTGTTATAACAGGGTGACAGAGGTCTGTGAAGTTTTGGCTAGGCCAGCCACAGACTGGCAGCAGATACCCATATTACCAAAAGTGTTACTACAGTACAAATGAGAGCATGTCACCAGCTGCTTTGAAAAATGGGGGGTGGGGGTGTCTTTTTATAGGAATGTACCTTATGGTGCAGACTACAGGCTCAGGAAGATTGGCATAATCACAATTAAAAACAGAACTTCCTTCCACAACAGAAGCTCCTAACAAGCACATGGATTCACAGGGAGGATTTAACTGTGCTTCTGACAGAAGAGTCTCAAGTCAGTTTAGTTAAGGAATAGATAAACCAATGCTGGCCTGCCCAGCAGACATACTGGGAGCCTGGCACACAGCAGTTTACAAATCCAGATTTGATTATCTGGGGTGCTTGGAAAAATTAGGCCCACCTGAAAATTAAAAAGAAATATTTTCATATGTCTTTTGAAACTAAGAAAAAAAGTATTGCTGCAATTAGTTTTTACAGCAAGTGATGAATAATTACCTAGCAGAGGTAAGCTTGTAAGATTCCAGCTAGTGCTACAAGCAAAATTAAGTGCTTCATCAGCCATTAATTTCAGTACTCAGATCCAGTTAACTACATTAGATCAAAGTTCTGTGTATTAAAATGACACACAAAGCAGTTTTCCTAGTGATAATGATGGTTTTTCTAGATTTTTTTGTTTTATTGTTTAAAGCACAGAGTGTACTCTCTGGTGCTTAGTCCTCTTGTTCACTCTCAGGAGTGAACAGTATTACAAGGCAATCTTTTCCTGTATTCATGTATCAAGCAGCTGAGCATTTCCACGAAGTCTCAAAATCTGTTTGGAAAATAAAAGATTCTAGTGATCCTCCAAAAGGTAACCCTGATTAAATTGAATTCTTGGTTTTAAAACTGTCTTTTCCTCCTCCATTTTCAGATGGAAATGCATCCTCCTCATTTTACGTATCAGGAAATATACCACAAGGAGATGAAGCTTTTCAAGATCAGTTAGCAGGCAGGTAGGAGCATATGCTCATTCAAATTAGGGCTTTGTTATTTCACTTCCTGAACTATTCAATATGGGAAGTATCACAAAGCTTCCCTTTGTAGAACAGAAAGTGCAACTATTTTTGAGAAAATAAACATAAAGCACTGAAAAGGCAACTTCATGCTCATCAGTTAAGTACACCGCGCTTTGAACTTGCCTACACCAAGTCAGACAGCAGTATAAAATGGGAGAGCGTGGGGGGAAAGAGGAGACAGGACTACCTTAAATTCTGTTTCTTCTGTAGCATGGCAATAAACCATTTAGGGAATCCAGATGCATACAAATATATATATACACACACAATCAGTGCATTAGCATTCACTTTCAAGCTGCTAAAAAAACCTCCTTATGATTCCATGCCAGTTGAAGATCCTTTAGTAAGATTTATTCAGTTCTGATCAGATCCTTGCCTATCACATTTCATTTTTTAACGGTGCCAATATAATGATTGTGTTATTAAAAACAAAAAATCCCCCCAAAGAAAGCCATAACTCTCCCTAAGCATTCAGCCTCAGGGGTTTTCATTTCAAGGTGCTGGAAAAAGCCCAGTTTTCGGCTTAAGAGTGGCACAACTACATACGGCTCTGTATGATTCGGTGATTAATGATTTACCTTTAAAGATATTTTCTTGTTTCCTTAAAGAAACGTCATGAAAATCCCACCCTCATCCTAGTCAATGAAGTGGAACCCGCCCTCCACCTTCATTTAAATTCATATAACGCTACAAAACTCAACAATCCACACTGCAGCTCTGATCCACTTGGACGCACAACAACCACAGTTAAGCCAAACGGTTTCTATTCATCTTTTACTGGCAATATCCTAACTCACAACTAAACTTTCATAGCAGTACAAAGAGAGACGTATTTTAAGTTCTAATGCACTACACGGCCCTTTACAAACCAACTCAATTTACAGTCTCCAGGTGGCTTGACACAGCCTTCTACCACTGCTTCGCCTGGCCGTCATCCCTATCCCCGAAGCTCTCCGTAAGTCGTCGGTCCCGAAGAAAGGCACAGGCTGGCCAGTGTCCGTGATCACCCGAGAGGAGGGAAAGGGAGCCGACTGCTCCCGGGGACCAGCGTCTTGCCTGAAGGAGACACAGGGCCCCGATCCGTCCCTGGCCCACGCCAAGCGCCTCGGCCTCAAGCCGTGGGCAAGACCCCGTTGCCTTCTACCCAGCTGAGACTGCCAGCGCCTCGGCCCAGCGGCCGCCAGAGAGAGCGGCCCGCCCGATTGGCCAGGCAAAACGGAGGCCAGAAGCGGCCCGCAGACCACCCGATCAAGCCGGCGGGGGAAAGAAGGGACTCTCGATGTCCCCGACCGCTTCGGTACCTTGGTGAGCATCTTCTTGAGCTGGCTGTCGGAGTACGCCATGGCAGCCGGCCGCTCCTCCTCTCCCGGTGCCACCGCCACACACCAGCCCGGCCCGGACGCTTCTCCCCACCCCTATATAAAAACAGGAAGCGGCTGTATGCCCGCTTCCGGCAGCGACAGCCTCTTCCGCCCAGCCGTGACGCACTTCCGTGGGAGAGCGACGGGCGACCGATAGGTACGCGGGCGGGCCCGAGCTGAGCTGTATACGGAGAGGCGATCGGAGCCTGCGCAACGGGACCGAGCTACCGGCTACCGGACACTGTACCGCTCCGCGGAGCCCACCTGCACCTCCCCGGCTGGCAGCCGCTCCCGGCCCTGCCAGCAAACACCCTCAGAGACGCCGCCCCCCTGCAGTACTTTGTGTATCCAAAACACGGAACGTCTAAAAGTGTTTTTGCAGTGGAGTTTATTGCTGGGAGTTAATTTCCCGTGAGAATGTAAAGTGCCGTTTCCCACCACAGTGAATGAGCTAGATCAGTCCTTTGGTTGTTTTTCAAGGAATATGACACAAAAAGGGAGTGATGAGCCTCATTTACTCATCTTACAGCATCAACAAGCTAAAAAAAAATATCCCTGGAAGAGTTTGCAGCTTTTTACGGTTAAAACTTTGCATTTAAAAAACTCTCCACAAACCAGAACACCTTGATTAGTCACTTCAGGATAAATGCTCAACAGATGAAACACTTAATAAACCTTGAAAAACAAAGTAAAACCATAATTTCATTCTGTTTGTTACAGAGTAAGAGGAAAAAAAAATTCAAACTGAAGCCCAGCTTTGGTTTTGGTTGCTTTTTTGTTTTCACAGCAGTGAAACTGGTCACCTGCAGCTGTCACTGATTTTGTCTTATCACTGACCACAAAGAAGGATAATTGAGTATTCAATTAAAAAAAAAAAATCTGAGTTACTGAAGGTTTCTTCCTTTCTATTTTTAATCTTCATTCTGAGATCATATAAACTCATGATTCCTTGTTAGTCTGACTCAGAGATACAACTGGAAGGCACAAAGAAAAGTAGGATCTGTGTTGGAACTGATCTACTCACCTAGGAACCTACATTGGTTACACCTCAAAACAACCACGGAATGATGTTCTTAAGCTCACATAGCAAGTGTGGAGCCCACACCTCTGCCTACATTGTAACACTGAGGTACAACCAGGATGAATACAGTCTTTTACAAGCACAGTGAATTGAGAAGTTAGAACACTCCTAAAAGCCTTTATATTAAAAACCTCTGCTTTCCCATTGCTTTTCCACTACATCCTTCACCTGCCACAAGGACACTTACAGGTTGCTTTCTCAAGTAGCTGTGTTCTGCTTTGGCTGATGCAGAGCACATGGACACCAGCTGGCTTTGGATCAAGGCCTGAACTCTCAGATATTCTTGCACGAGGGAACTATGAGATTTCACTCTTCATTTGAAGCCCAGCCCATCTCCTCCCTTTCAGGAAAAGCAGCTGTTCCAGTGCTGCACAGGGTAAGAGTGTTGCATGTGTGCACTGAGAACTGCAGATGCTTGAGCACTCTGAATGTCCTTACAGAGTAAGAGCAAACAATCATGACCAGAAAGTCTCAGACATCATTTGACTTCAGGTCCAGATACTGTTAATGTTGTGCTTTTAGCAACAGTCCATTGACACAAGGGCATCTATGATGAGCATAAAATGATCAAGCTATGGAATTGCAATCCCCACACCCTGAGAAGCTGAATGTGACCATATTCTGGGCAAGCCTCTAGTACAGCAAGTAAAAACCAGGAGAGTTCAACTGGAGCTTCTGCAGAGCTGGATGAGATGCTCTCCCAGTCTGTTCCCTAATGAGCAGCAGAGAGCTAACAAGAACCCAAGAATTAGGCTACAAGTAGCAAAAAAATACGGGCAAAAGTCACCTGGATTTAGGTAAAACATTCTTGCACGTTACCCTGCTATCCAAAGTGCACCTTTCAAATAAGAAATTACTGTGCAGTGCAGCATTGAGTAATTTAACCCAAATGGAGAAAACACTTTTTGGAAGCAGAAGAAAACACCTTCTTGTTTTATGTGTAAATCCATGTGTACCAAGAAAGCATTTCTGCGTAGCAGATCTCCGACTGCTGCGAGCGAACCCTGTGGCTAAGCTGCTGTTGGCTCAGAGTTTCAATTGCTGCTGGAGGTCATGGATTGATCCTGCACTGCTCTGCAGTTTCTCCTGCACTAGTGAATCTTCATCTAGTTCAACCATTTCAATCACTCCATTGGATCCAAGAACACATGGTAGACTTAAGAATACTTCACTGTTTATACTGCAATACCCCTGAAACAAGATGCAAAGATGATTGTCACAGTTAGTTATTTCTGCTCTGAAGCACAGAACTACACAACATAACTTGATCTTCTAAACAAACCAAACAACCCAAGGATGTTCCATCATATGGCATGCTGTGTATAGGTAAAATTACACTTGGTTTAAATCCTGTGCAATGGGTTACTGTATAGAAACTGTAAAATATTACAGTACAGAGAAAAAAAATACTGAACGATGCCACACTTGGGAGGAGTTTCCCAAAATAGATATACCAAACCTGCAGCATGCAAGTAAAGTCCATACTACAAAACACCATTTAAACCAGTTTCTTAGACAGAGCAAGCCAGGACACTTGATAGTAGAATATCATTAGTTCTTTTAGGAGAGGGCAGAAGAAAATTTTAAATGCAGCCACAGAGAGATATCTGGGGAATATTTCTCAAGTACTGATCCCATATTCATTCTGACCGAGACTTCATTAAACTTTTATGTCTATCGTTCAAGTTCACCCTGTAGATTTTGGTTATTTTTAAAGTCTGTATGGGAAATTTTAGATTTTGCAGTTACTCTGCAATTTAAGAGACTTGTCACTCTGCATTTGGTTCACAATTAATTAAAAACTTTGCTTGAAAGCATAATGATGAAGTGAGGTTTCTATTTCACAGACATAAGCAGTTGGCTCAGGCTCACTACACTGAGGGCATGCAAATTTCCCTTCTGAAGCCCATCAAAAGCCAAGAGAAGCAGATGTTTCTACAAGACTTTCTTCCTCATACAAGATGACTTAGTGCTTTAAGGAGGCCTCTTAGGATAAACTTTAAACAATGTTCAGTCTGCAATTCCACGTTCAATACAGCTTCATAATCTTCTCCTCTCTGATACTTGAACACTTTCATCCCCTAGCAAAAGGGGACAGTACTGAGCACCTGTAAATTGTGACACACAGACAGCTCTTCATTTGCCAAATGCAGCTGCTGCAAGGCAGCTGGTCAGAAACCTTGAATGTATTTTCCCTCTGGACTCTACTACTTTGGGGAGCATAATCTGAAAACAATATTAGAAATTAATTAACACAAAAAATGATCTTTTTCTCATTGTTGGACTAGAAAAGAAAGCTGTTATGTTCTTTCAACACACAGAATAGTGCTTCTTAGAACAGTTACTTTAACTCAGCTGTTTTGTGCTGCCAAAATTAATGGTCATACCCAGTATAAAGAATATAATCACAGTGCCAACCAAAAGCTATTAATAACATATTTACCTTTGCCAGAGTGGATACAGAATGAACTTTTCTTTTATCTTTCAGTATACTGTCAGTCAAATCAGCAACAGAAAGCCCAACAGACCAAGATCTCTGACCCTTTCCCTTTAGAACTTCCATAGCTCTATATAAACCAGAAAAAGAAGAAAAGAAAAGCATGAAGTTTAGATTTTAATTATTTCTATTTTGGTTTACATGTAAAACCCAAAAGATAAAGTGAACCATATGATGTAAAGTGTACTGTAAAAATATGCTGTTTTGGAAGGCAACAGGAGGGAATTAAGAGTTGCTTTGTAGGGTTCATGTGTGTTTTACCCCACTAGTAACAATTATTTTTTCTGCCAAGAGATATAACTAATATGAGGCTAAATCAGGTAAAATGATCCAAACGTGCCTTGTTTTGAAAGAAACTGCTTCCACACAAACTCTGAGAAGTGTGCCAGAAGGTTTGTCTACTTTTTTTTTGTTTTAAACATACAAACTGGCACCTGTAATATTCTAGTGTATATTCTACAAAGCTTGTCTTGTCCTTAGATCATCACAAGCACAATCTTCATAAAAAACAGTGAGCCTATCACACATATCAAGGGGAATGACAACCAGATCTACAATTTCTTGTAAACTCAGTGTGTGAACATTTTAAAGCAAGCTTTGTCCTCTTCTGACAGCTGAAGGAAAAAAAAAAAAACAACTCTCCAATCATCATGGGTCTAAACATGAAGACAAAACAGACTGCAATGGCATTACCTGTTAGCCACTGCCTCCCTTGAGTTACGAGCAGCCACTGCTTCTGGCTGGTTTGCAGCTAAACTACAATTGGTCCACGATGGCACTAAATGGAAACAATCAACATTTACATGTACATCTACACAGTGGCTAAAATAACTACCAGACAAGGTGAGGAGAATTTAGAATATCAAAACAAAACCAAAAAAACCAACACCCACCTACCCCCCCTCCAAAAAAAAAAACCAACCCCAAACCAAACCCACCAAAAAACACACACAACAACAACAACAAACCAAATAGTACTAAAAACTGGAGTTTTCCAAATCTTTCTTCCTCCACAATGACCCAAATGTAGTTGATGGCCTTCTAAGGTTCCCTAACCTGCTAAAGTAACTCTATAGTAGCACCAGGCCAGAACACTTGCTTAAAAAGGAAGTAGTATGTAGTAATTATTACAACAGCAGTAACCCACTATGTACTATATCACATTTCCTTTCTCCTTCAGTACCTCTAACCTATATTGTTATACCAAATAAGAAGCATTTGAGTTGTATTTTCTATATTTTTTTTAAAGGTCTTATTTTTCACTGTGACAAATGTCAAATACTTCTGCTCCCACTCCAGTTCTACAGTCTTGGGTACAGAAAACTGCATTATTTAAAATCATTATTATAAGACTCTAGCACCCTGCTTATTTAAAATCATTATTATAAGACCCTAGCACCCTGCTTATTTAAAATCATTATTATAAGAATCTAGCACCCTGCTTATCACTATCTCCATGACTTTTCTCTATTATCCTCTCATAAATCAATCACTTAAGGACATTACATTCTCAGAGCCATAACAAAGTGTAGCTTTACCTTTGTCTTCCCCTTGTTCACCAATAATCCAAGCACCTTTTGCTGGGACCTGGGCTTTCAAAAGATTTGCCAATATATACTGAAATCTCTCTGTATCCAGGTTGGCACCTACTCCAATCACTCTGCTTTTGGGAAATGCACTCAGCTTCCATGATACATATGTCATTACTTCAACTACATGTGAAAGAAAAAGGCATTGACAATGAAGGACCACTCAAAATTCAGCACAAGTGCAGCCTATCAATTGCAATTACAAAAGCCCCAGGATCAAGTTCTCCACTTTAGAACAGGTGTTAAGTATGTAAGAACATATGAGTGGTTTATTTCAACCTAAAACACCAAGTCATGTGGGGAGGTGGTGAAGAAAATTCACAGCCCACATAAAGTTCTAAGAAAAGTCAAGTGAAATTTCAAAATGAGTCAACACACATCCCTCTACCAAAAAATCACATAAGCTCCTAAATTTAATTCAGCCAATGTTTGACTTTTCATCTGGCAAGCAGCCTCTTCTCTCTCTCCACAGCCCTAAATGATAGACCAGGCAAGAAGGACTTGAAAAACAGGAAAGGGTTGTCTTCAGTGTATTTCCAGGACACAGAGGCTAGCACTTACTTTTCTTTTTAAGTAATGTTTTTGTTTTGGCTTAGGTTGACAGTACCACTGACCCAATAGATATAAACTTCCCAGCAAAATATTGCTGCAGTATTTACTATAAAGACTATGTGTATCAGAAATCTGATCATGAGAGGCGTAACACACACACATTTATCTCTACTGTACACATGACACAACAGACAAGACAACAGCCAATGAATGCTAATCTTGGAGATACAGCCAGGCTGAAACTAGGTGCAGAAACATACAGAAATACATACCTTCATACAAAACAAAATATACTATTTTCTTTTATCTTGGTAACAGTAAAGAAAAAACCCTCAAGGACAGTGTCCTGCTCAAAGCTGAAAAGGAAAACATCTTTCAGAGTAGCAAGAATTTGACTGAGTGTGTGCATTTGGCAGTATTGTATTTTCCAACAGGCCAAAGAGAAAGCCAGCTGGGGCACAGAACATTAGGCCACAGACCAACATACCTGGGTGAGAAGCAACAAGGAGAACAGAGTTTAGACTGTAGTAGGATACTGCAGGGATAATTCCCCTGAACAAATCCACATTGCTCTGGATGACATCAAGGTAAGTCTGAGCATTACCCAGAGAATTGACTGTGAGTATCACAACTTTTGAATCAGCTGAGGCAGAAAAATCTGGAAATATGAAGAAAATATGATTGAAATATTTATGTTATTCTACTGAGTTTTGGATGGAAAACAAAGAAGTGTCCTAAAGGAAAAACTACTGCATTCAGCTTAATAAGGAATTCTTCAAACCCTTTCTCATCCCATTCCCACAGAATACTGTCCCAAGCACAAATGCAGGCTGGGTGGTGAATGGTTGGAAAGTAGCCCTGAGGAAAGAGATCTTGGAGTCTGGGTTGATGAAAAGCTCAACATGAGCCTGCAGTGTGCACATGCAGCCCAGACAGCCAACTGAGTCCTGGGCTGCATCAAGAGCAGCGTGGCCAGCAGGGCAAGGGAGGAGATTCTGCCCCTTTACTCTGCTCTTGTCAGACCCCACCTGGAGTACTGTGTGCAGTTCTGGAACCCTCAGGACAGGAAGGACATGGAAGTGTTGGAGTGGGTCCAGAGGAGGGCCACAAAGATGATCAGAGGGCTGGAGCAGCTCTGTTATGAGGACAGGCTGAGAGATTTGGGGCTCTGCAGCCTGGAGAAGAGAAGGCTTCAAGGGGACCTGATAGTAGCCTTCCAGTATCTGAAGGGGGCCTACAGGAAGGCTGGGGAGGGACTATTGACAAGGTCCTGCAATGACAGGACAAGAGGCAGTGGGTTTGAACTGGTAGAGGGGAGATTTAGACTGGATATCAGGAGGAAGTTCTTTACAGTGAGGGTGGTGAGACATTGGCACAGGTTGCCCAGGGAGGTTGTGGCTGCTCCCTCCCTGGAGGTGTTCAAGGCCAGGTTGGAGGAGGCCTTGAGTGAGCTGTACTAGTAGGAGGTGTCCCTGCCTATGGCAGGGGGTTGGAACTAGATCATCCTTGAGGTTCCTTCCAACTTTACCATTCTATGATTCTATTTCATAGCAGGCAAACAGAATGGAGACTGCAAGGGCTCAAGACTGGAGAGCAGAGATCAGAAAACATCTAGATGGGGTTGACAGCTAAGCTTTGCCAAGATTCCATGGCTAGAGAGGAAAAAAAAATTTCATTCCAGGTTTTATTGAAGGGAAAGGACTTTTACTCCTTTATCTGAGGCTTCTATAATTTTGATCTTATAATTCAATCAAGGACATGCAGACAACCATAAAAAGTATTAACACTTAGCAATAGTAGTTAAAAGAACTGAAGCTTTAGGCTGCCAGCTGTGAGCTTTCATCTTCTGTATTTCTGAGTCCAGTTTCAGCATTAGCCTCTAAGCCTGGCAGTACACTCATACACTTCTACCTCTATAAACATAACGAAAACCAGCCTGAAATAGAAGCAGTGCAAGCTTTGCTGAACCTTCCCAACTTCACTCTGAAAAGATGACAAAAAGCAAGGAGCTCTGAAAAGACAATAGCATCTTTTTAAAACAATGGCCTATATGCCAGATCTTCTGTATCTCCCCAGGTGTACCACTGTCATTAAAATGAGCACATGCAGTACAGAACTTGTCCCTGTTCCAGAAACAACATCTAATACCTTTGCTGATCTCCACGTTTGGCAGAGCAAAGATCTCCAAGTCCATGGTCCCTCCTTTTGCTGCACCTTCAGAAAGATCCAAGAGAACCACCTTGTCTGCAGCACCCTGCACAAATAAAAACAACACAGATGAACAGTAAAGTCCAAAACTTGTTTTTGTGGTGTGAGAAAAAACAGTATTGCCGTAATTCTAGTGTTTGCTGTAATGTGTACGAAGCAAACAGAATTACTGACAAATCATAAGAAAAAATCATTTAATTTATTGAGTTTAATTAGGAAGTAATGCATTACAAAACCAAGAACCTCACAAAATCATCTCTGGGAAGTTATAAATGTTGATGTTGCTGTTGTCTCTGAGCATGCAGCCATAATAAAGCACAGACCATCTACAGACTACCCTTTTCAAGGGGACCAGGAGATCCCAACTGGAAGAGGCTACCCGTTTAACTAAAGGGTTTCAAAACGTGTGACTTCAATACTCAATTCCTTGGATTTTAAAAGCTGACTGAGAAAACAGGACAGAAACTTCTATGTGTCTGTAAGTCAACTGAAGAGAGAAATGTGATAAGCAGTGATTTGGTATTAAAACTGCTGAGTTATTTCTACAGGTCAGGTGCTAAGAACTAGACTGGAAGCCTCTCCAAACTGAGTCTATTGCTTTTCATAATAATTATGTACCTTTGCTGCAACTGCCAGCACACAGGCAATGCCAAGATCTCCAGCTCCAACAACAGTAATCTTGTTAAAACATCCTTCAGTTTTGCCTCCATCAATTTTACTCTTGGATTTCATGTCCGTCTCTCCTACAGTTGAAAGGAAAACAGAAACTTATGTGCTGGACCACACCAGATCAATACCAGCATTGCTGCTTGATAAAGGATCATGGTTGTGTCAGAGTTAAACCAAACTGCATAAACCTTTTCCAAACACAGGTCAAGCCTGACCAGGAAGAATTCATCACAACTTGCAAGGTGCAGAACACAAACACTCCTCTCTGGAGAGGAATGTTTGTCACCAAGTATAAACTATGAGAGTAACACAGCAAGCTAGACACTGAGATCACATAACCAATACTCCTTTTGTTACTCTTACAGATATGAATATATAACATGGTGTGCTAGTTTGAGGCTAATTGGAATATTTTAATAGAGAAAATTACACTATAGGCTGTGAAAAGAAAACGTGGTGATGTCTACTTCACTCATACGCTTGCTAAGATTTGTTTTGGGAAGAGAAACCAAAACATAGATAAGGCATTCTCTGTCTGTCTCTCTGTGGGGGGACACAGCACAGTGTCTGAGGCAGTCTAGCAGCTTCTGGCTCTGGCTCCTGGGCCCATTAACTTTCACTAACCACTTTTCTTCTAACCCTCCCTGGCCGATCCTCCTAATTCACCTTGCACATAAGGGAAACCTTGGGGTAAGGTACAGGGGTGGGGAGAAGGTGGAAAGGTGGTTGGGAGCTCCTCCTGGGGTCTCTGATTTCTGGGAGGGGAGTTGTGTTTCTGTATTCCCTTTAACTTGTCTATTTCTGTAACTATTCCTGTCTATAGTGTATATCTCTGCTTGTACATTGTGCTGAGCTGTAAATAGAGCTTCAGCCCTTAACTTCCAGTTGGCTGAGTTCTAGTCTGGGTCATTTTACAAAGTGTCGGGGGCAGGGAACTCCCAAACCATCACACATGGCCATGAGAGCTGTAAAAATTTCATACTCTAAAGAGACATGAAAAATGGATTTTGATTAAAATGCCACAATCTCAGGTTGTTTAGCCAATGGTACTGGTAACACAATACCTCTCATTCTGAGTATACACAGAGAGATTTGTAACAGAAACGCTGATTGCCTGGAAACGTGGATTGTATGCATGTGTGTGCTCACAAATGTGCATGTATCCAATCACCAGAAGGAGTATCAGGAAAAGGTTTAAAGGAAAGGTTTGCACCACTTGCCACAGATCACTGAATCACAGAATTGTTTTGGTTGGAAAAGACCTCTATGAGTCCAAGTATCAAGACACCATCCGTGATTTTGCCAGTGAAGGAAGAAGAAAAGACTGACCTGAAGAAAATATGTCAGGATGCAAAACAGGATCAGAGCCATAAACCACCCAGGTTAGGTGAACATAAGAACTGTGAAATTCAGAAATTTTGCCCAAGACTTACAGTGGATGAGATAAAGTAATGACGCAAAAATACTAAACAGCTTCCATTCCTGAAGGGTATAGAAGACAAGGCCAAAATTAGCTTGTCACCACAGAGCAAGAACCCAAGAGACACGACGTGGAGTCAGCAGCCAGCACTCCTTGTCCTCAGTGTTGCACACCAGTGACTGTGATCACTGTGGATGTGAGAGTGTGAGAGAGACCTGAGGGAATGTCTTATTGTGCTTGGGTAAAATTAACTGGCTTGTGATAAAATCACAAAATCTCAGTGTACACTAAGTTTTGCTGCAGTTGTTTCCAGCCAATGAGTAATACCAAGCCTACAGCACTTTTCAGTGGGTTTTAATGTGGAATGTCCAAAATTAGCTGCTCACTTCAAAGAGAATATGAGCTCTCTGTTCAACAGGAGGTACTTCTATTTACAGAAAAAAACCCCACCAAACACTGTGGATGTGCAAACACCAGATATTAAAATGGTGTAGGCATCTTTGTCATATCAAGTTGTAGCTGTACTAGTTGTACACCTCCCACTAGCTGTACTAGTGGGAGGTGTCCCTGCCTATGGCAGGGGGTTGGAACTAGATGATCCTTGAGGTCCCTTCCAACCTTACCATTCTATGATTCTATGATTCTAAGTAATAAAAATAAATAAAGCACACAAGAACATTACAAACAAACAGATGAAAACATCCACACCTTCAGTAATCTTTGCAATGTAGGAAAGAAGTTCTGATTGCCTGGCTGCATCAGAAGATGACAGTGAATATAAAGGGAGCTCTTCCTCAAATTTTGCAATCATTTCCTTGATTAATCCAATGATAGTTGATTTAGGCTGAAATACAGCAAGACAGAAGACACCCAAACAGTTGACTTGCTAATGTTTCATGTAGTGGTATCAGCTGTAAACTGCAGTAGTTTGTAAAGACCCATAGCTATACAAAGTTTAAACAAACCATAAATATAGACACACACCCCCTTTAAAAAAAGAGAAAAATACCACTTTTTAAAAAGCACTTTCCAAACAGGAGTATGGATTAAAAGGAATTTAACAGAAAGGAATGATAGAATTATGAGTGCAGCTCGTTTTTGAAAGCATCAATGAATATATGGAAGCGTTTGACATAGCCATATCTAATATTAAAAATGGGACAAATCATAGCTCAAGGGAAGGTAGTTCAGTCTTCTCAGACAAGCTTAACTGTTCAGAGTTTTGGCAATTCAGTCCTCTGGGTAAACCAGAGTGAAACTTCCCATGGGAATGTCCTATATGAGTCATGTAAAATATATCCCTTCATTACATAATTTTTACTGGCCTGGCAGTCATATCTATGTAAACTTCTTGTACAGTGCACAAGATCATTCAGCAACAGCAGTGGCTTTTACACCTCTATGCTAACGATTCAGAGTTCTGCTGAGAGAGACATACAGTATCACCAAGGTTGGAAGAGATCTCAAAGATCATCAAGTCCAACCCATTACCACAGACCTCAAGACCAGACCATGGCACCAAGTGCCATGTCCAAACACGCCTTGAACACCTCCAGGGACGGTGACTCCACCACCTCCCTGGGCAGCCCATTCCAGCAGTCAATGACTCTCTCAGGCAAGAATTTTCTCCTCACCTCCAGCCTAAACTTCCCCTGGCACAGCTTGAGACTGTGTCCTCTTGTTCTGGTGCTGGTTGCCTGAGAGAAGAAAGCAACCTCCTCCTGGCTACAACCACCCTTCAGGCAGCTGTAGACAGCAAGAAGGTCTCCCGTGAGCCTCCTCTTCTCCAGGCTAACCAATCCCAGCTCCCTCAGCCTCTCTCCATAGGGCTGTGCTCAAGGCCTCTCCCCAGCCTCGTTGCCCTTCTCTGGACACATTCAAGCACCTCAATGCCCTTCTTAAATTGAGAGGCCCAGAACTGGACACAGGACTCAAGGTGTGGCCTAACCAGTGCAGAGTCCAGGGGGAGAATGACCTCCCTGCTCCTGCTGGCCACACTGTTGCTGATGCAGGCCAGGATGCCATTGGCCTTCTTGGCCACCTGGGCACATTGCTGGCTCATGTTTAGGCAGGTGTCAATCAGCACCCCCAGATCCCTTTCTGTTTGGCTGCTCTCCAGCAGGTTTCTACCCTACAGGTAGAAACTTCCACTGAACTTCCTTGAGGGATCCTCACTTGGTCTATCATTATTATTCACTATTCACAGCAAGAAAAGAAAAAATATCACGGGGTTTGTATCGCTTTGTAACAAAAAGCAATGTAAGCTTTTTTCCCCCCCTTCAGTTTCCTTCAGTTTAGAATTATTCTCTTTACAATCACTTATAAGATCTCACAAAGCTGTAATTTCAAGAGACATAACGTTCTGCTTCTCTCTGCACAACCATCATAACAAGAAAATGCAGAAAACAAAAAGCCCTGAACCCTCCCTTCTCCTCTCTATGGATCTCCACATGACATCATGCATTATTCCCAAAGACTTCTCTCCCCTGCCAGCCACTCCACCCCTTACATGGCTCCAGTTCTGCAGGTAGGGCAAATAAATCCTGCCATGAGCATCAACGTGCTTGCCCACTGAAATGCCCATGGTCGCAGTCGGCTTCAAGAAGCAAATGGGGGGAGCAAAGGGATGAGAATCCAGAATCCACAGACGAATAGGCATGTTATAGCAATTACCTGTTCCAACACAAAATAACAGCCGTTATAACTTCAGCATTGAGAAGAGGCACAAAAAAAACCAGGCAGGCACTACCACATGTGTGATTCACACTTCAGAAAACCACAGATGAGAGCCTAACAGATCACTGTCTAGATTCACCCTGGAAAGTATTTATATTACTTAGGCTAGTTAATAAAAACAGCCTAGACTGTATCTTTCTTAATATAAAGATCTGTGTTGTTTTTTCTCTCAGGTTATTCTATCAGCCAATAGGTCTCCTTTTCCAGGCACATAACTCTCTCAAAGCTACCTATTTCACACTTACTTTAGGACTCAGCAGCTGAATCAAAGAGTTATGTATGAAAAGCTTTGCCTCAGACATCAAAGGCTTCAAGTTAAAAATTACCTACTAGCCATTTTTGGACACTGCCTATACAAGCATAGGGCTTGTAAAGTTCATGAAGCCAAAGATACTGTCTACACAGTCTAATAGTTAATTGACTTATCTAATTAATACCAGGTTATTTCAGAATCTGTCTGTACATGAAGGCACTTGTTCATGCAGCAGAAGTGGCTTCTGCCAGTTCATGCAATACTTCATAGCTCCTTTTGGTATGCTACATAGTGTACTGTTAAGTGGCAGTACTCAATACATTTAACAATTCAATTCATTACTGGTAAGGAAATTGTATTTGATTTGTCTTACCATACTTCACTGGAATAGTACCACTAAAATTCAGGAGGTCCTTCTGGGATCCATCCTTGAAGGCTGAAAATTAAAAATCTGTTTTCAAAAAGAAGTAATAAAACTCTTCCAAATCTGGCATGGCAATCTTAGCCACAACTACCTATTACCCAACACTATTTCTTCATTAGAAATCCAATTCACTGCTCCTCAAAGAACCAAGGCCTGTTACAAAGTCTTGCCTCCCCCTCTAATTCCTTAATGGAATCTTAATGAAAATTGCATTGGTACAACTAAGCATATCACTGGCCTGAAAATCCCTTGTTCTGGGTAGTTCTGGTGTTGTAGAAACTTCCAGTCAGGCTGGAAGATTCTGGAAGTTATACTTGTTAAGCTAAAGACATCAAAATGCTTTCAATACAATTGTGGGATATGCAAAAATGCTGTCACCTATAAAGAATTTTAAATAATATCAATCTTCTATGACTACTGATGAAATAAAATGAAGTTTAGTGAGCTGATTAGGTTCTTGTATCTGTGTATTCTTGGAAGAGCTTTCCAATAACCATATGGCAAGAGGAATTTTACTGCAAGTCAAAGCAAAGATAGGAAGACAACTGGAAGATATTCACACTGTTTAGATTCTATCATATACAGTCTGAATTTATAGCAAGTAAGAATCCCAGAAGTTAGTTCAAAGTAACTGTATCATTTCTTACTGTATGTGTTCATAGAGAATGTGAAGTTTGGGTAGGTCTTGTTAACATTCTTTAGTTCTTCTATGGTCAAGTCTCTGAACTTATACTGAGAAGAGGGGGAGAAAAAAGAAAAAAAAAGTTTCACTTCAAAGCTTCTTCATTACCAGAGATAGGGATAAAGAACTAAAAGAAGGTAGGAACATAAGAATGGCAAGGTAATAACTGCTATTACAATTCAAGTAGTTTTGGTGCAAAGTAAGCTCTCAAAAAAAAAAAGGATTAAAAAAACCCCAACACTTTAAATATATCACAGGTCGGCTGTTGCTACATTAGAACTCATATTCTGAATATCACTTCTTCTGGATCATTTCTTCCCCTTTATATCTGTGTGAGCAGAAGCTTAAGAAGACCCTTAGTCTTCTCCAGATACAATAATTAAACACAATACGAACTTCTTAGAAAAAAGAAGCTGCTTTATCATTGACAGTTACTATAAAAAACTCAGATCCACCTGCACTCACTTTAGAAGTTCCCTAGGATGTTTATTTCCACAGGCACACTGAATGTGTAACTAGCCTCTGGAAATTTTGTTCTATATTTAAGCTGTTCTTGAGAGCTAAGAAAACTCAAATAAAATAATGCATCCCTCTTTCCCACCTGCAGGAAACCTGCCTACAGATTACAAGGCACTGATGTTTGAAATGTGACCTGGAAGAATCAGCAAGAATGAATCAGGGTTGCTTTATTTAGACAGCCCTCATGCACTCCCAATACCTGAGCTTCCAAGTTTTCCATCCTCCCACACCTGAAAGTTATGAAGGCTGTTTTCCACTTCCTAGATTACAGCATCTGCTCCTCATTTTAGGAAGTCTGAAGCTGTGCTGGAAACTTTGCCTAAGCAAACACAAGTGCACCCTGATGGTGGCTTAAAGAGCTGCCTGCTGCACTGGAATACTTCTCACAAAGTCATAGGTAGAATCTACAGCCTCTTCAGCAAGGCACTCCACTGGAAACAGCAGCACTGCAGCTACGTGGGCGGCACAATTCATTTCGCACCTCACACAAGGACATACAAAGCTGCTGAAAACAAACAGCTTTGAGTTGGCTTCTCCCCATTCGGTCTTGCAGGTTACTGCAAGATCGAGTAGTTTAAAAAAAAAAATTAACCAAGAGTACCCAAACTACAAATGTTACACAGTTCTATTTCATACATGTCCAGAAGTGTTGATAGATCTGCTTATGACATCAAAGCCATCTCTCTCTAGCTGATCCTCTTATGCATAACGCATATTCGAGTTTGCCCTTTCCCAGACATCAGAAGACTGCAGAGGTGACTCAGACGCAGCCCTGTCTCATTTTGCCCCAAATCTGAATACGCGTACCTCTGTTTCTCACGTAGAAATGAAAGCGCCATTACCTCAGAGGGACGCTAGACAGACAACTCTGTGCTCTTAAGGCCAGGAGACACTAATGAAAGGACTGTCACAAACAGGCCCACAGGGAGGTTAGTAACTCTTCGTCCAGCGTGAGGTTTCGATTGCATGCAGCATGTCACACGCTTCGCCGTGTCCCGTGCCACAGGGATGAAGTAGAGCAGGGCACAAGTTCAAACTCAGCTGAAGTAAGGGGACATAAACCCTGCGCCCTGGCCAGAAGTCTTTAACGAGCGACGACCGCGACACGACAGACGGCCCCGCACTGCCGAGGGCACAAGGCAGGACGCTGACCTGACCTGCCCTTCCTCGGGTCTGTTTGGCTCTCTCAGCGCTGCCCTTCGCGCCCACGTTCGCTGACCCGCGGGAACTTCGCCGGCCGGCACGGCTGGTGAAGGTGCAGCGGCCCCGTCCCTTCGCGCCAGCCCTCCCTGGGAAGCCATTTCCCGCAGCCCTTCCCGCTCCCGCCCAGCCGCGCACCCCCTCAGCCCCGCGCCCACCTTGCCCAGCTGCTTCCGCAGCGCCGACTCTGAGAACGCCATGGCGGGGCGGGCTCCCGGCAGCCCTTGCGCCGGGCCCTCAGCGCGTCGGGCCTCCGCCTCACGTCCTCCCCGGCCTGCTCCGGAGGAACGGCAAACGCAAGGCCTAGTTCAGCTTTACTTCTAATGGACCTGCGAACGGGAGGTAAACAAACGCTTCAATACCTTGCTGCCAAAGCTAAATTGCAAAGAGCTCTCATGTGGCTGCCATTTCCACTCTTCGCAACATACACCAATCTGGCAGGCAGGCTGCAGCAATAAAAAGAGTTGAAATGTGGAGGGAAGAGCCTCACAGCTATCCGGGAGTCCCTTAGCTGCCTTTTTCAAGGCCAAGGGTGTACCACACATGGGACTTCTACCTGAAGAGCCGAGGTCTTGCAAATCTCCCACATGGTGCTCTTGGGGCATGCTTGGCAGGTGCAGATCCCTGAGTGCCGTTTCCTGAGTTGGAAAAAACGAGATCTGCAGGAAAGCGTGACAGCACCCATGTGGGAGGTGTGCATTCTTCTCCAGCGGATTGCTTCTCATGTTGCGCATTTNAGGCCTTGGCAAGTGATGGATGGGACTTTTGTGAGCCCCAAGATGAGGGGGACCTATCAAATGGGTGAGACACTGAGATACCAAACTTGCCCTGCATTGGCTGTGCACAGAAAACATGCTGAGAATTGCCAATTGTTTGTGCTTGGTCCTGCCCTTCCTCACAACCTGTTATTTGTGCAAAAGCTGCTGACCTCCAGGACAGTGTTTGCAGGGCAAGATTTGTATAACAGGAGTAGCAACTTGGCACATCACTACTGAGCAGCCAGACCTCCTCTGCGCTCAACATGCAAGGCCAGCATCATCCTAGGTGCTGTGTCCCCAGCTCCACCAAGCCAGAGAGACTCTTCCGCCCTTCTTTGGGGCAGGGAAGTTTTTCTTGGGGACTGTCACCACTATAGCCTTGCATGCTGTGCTGAGGTAGTGGGCACTGTGGTAGAGACCCTCCATAAACTGGAGTAAGTATTTTGTACAACCTAGTTTTGTGGTAGGAGGAACAGGAAATTAAAGCTGAGAGCTCTGGTCTGTGACACATGCAATGCCAGTCAGCTTTAGCCGAGCCTCCTACAGACTCCAGCTACATCGTGGTTTTTTTATTTGTTGAGTTTTTTTGGGTGTGGGTTTGCTTGGGTTTTTTGTTTGTTTGTTTTTTTGTTTGATTGTTTTTTTGTTTGTTGGTTTGGTTTTTTTGAGTGGAAACAGCCTTGTTACAAGCCACTGCAGGATGAGCTGCATGGAATTTACCTAAGCACTCTTTAAAGAAACTAGCACAGGCTAATGTCTGAGACTGCTGCAGTCCTTGTAAATTTTTAATCTTCAGCATTTGAATTTTTAATTTCTCCTTATTTTGCTATAAAAACAACTGGGAAAGTCTGATAGATATTTACAGTTAGGTGCTTGGAGTCACTTTTAAAAACCGGTGTGCATATAAAACCAAATTAATAATAGAAACCAGATGAGTAAGAGCATACCCTTGGTGGGAATACACTGCTATCATCTGAAAAATAGCCGTAATAGCATTACTGTGCAAGGCTCAGAGATCACCCTTGACTAAATCAACATCCAAGCCACAAATCCAAATTTCCTAGCACTCCCTGTTCAGACTGTTTAAATTCAGAGCTGTGCCTGTGCTCTCTGGTTCAAAACCTGCTCTAAATGTCATACACAATGAATAACTTCACCTTCAAATGAGGAGATCCTAATACCAAGTAGTCTCTAGGCAGTATCTTGCTGGCAGGCTAACTTTCTGCCCACACAGGACACAGCCTTGCTACCCCTTGATACCACCCTGTACAAGTCCTCTGGTAGTTCCTTCCCCCTCCATCATCTACCTTTCATTACCAAAGTTCCCTTCAAACTGTGTTTCTGAAGCTAGCTGATCTCCTCTATTTGATTGTCTATTAGCCAGAGTTTTGACTAACTAATCTCTTTTAGTGTCAGTGCTAAGTGGATGCATGTTTTAGAGGTAAAAATATGAAAGCCAGGTTTCAGGATCAAGTCCTCTATTATTAAACACTGTCTCTGTTCTAGAAAAGCTTTCAAATGCACATGGAAAAGAGTCTGGTGAAGCCAGGGGGACCAATGACACTGCCTTTCTGAATGAGGCTGTAGCATTTTGCATATATTCTTATCAAATGGGCTACACAAATTCCACAAACTGGCAATGCATCCAACTCTTACTTCATCTCAACTCCTTTCTCCATAAAAGCTCACTCTGTGTGATACAGGTCCTCTTACTGTGATGTTTTTTTTGAGACTTGGTAGGAAAGTTAAGATGGCTAATACAGAAAATAAGCATCAGTTTCTCAGATGCTAATGGAGAGGGCAAAGGGACACCCTCATGGCCTACAGAGCTCGTTCTCCAGCATGTGACTTTGGAATTCTGGTCAGCTCCACAGAGAGGAAAAGGGCATCATTTTTATGTACTTTCATACTTGAAATACTGGTATCATTCTTCTGCCTTCCTGTGGGCATCCTCTACCTCTGGGTAGGGCAGCAAAGAGCAGAACCACGGGAAAGGGTTCTCAGGAAAGTACAGTTCAGGAAGCATTTCAAAGAACTTTCTCCAGTGGAAAAAAACATGGGTTGTCCAAATTAAGTAATGAAACAGAAGTTCCAAGTTAAACTTAAGTCAAATGGGCAAAATTTGCACTTCTGAAACAGTTTGGGGAATAAATGAAGACCAAATGCAACACAAGTGGCAGGAACAAGTTAACTCAGAAAACCCAAACTTTTTCAGCCCTGGAACTATGAGCAAGAGCATTATTTATCTTAGTGTTCACTTTTTTTCTGAACAACCCGTGTGTGGGAACTACACCCTGACCATTTCATACATCATAACTATCAGTTTAAAAGCACCATGCAGGCAGGGCTGGATGTAAACCAGCAGTTCTGATATACGTCAGGCCTCACTGCCAACTGCAGAGGGCAGCAAATAGTCTCTCACAGAAGAGTTAATTTTTCCTGCAAGTTTCAGCATCTCTCACCCTGCTCACAAAGAGGCTCCCCATAGCCCTGGGCCACATCACACACACTATAGCTGCCATCGCCAGTCTCTCTTTGTACACGCAGCTAGCAAACAGAAGCCAGACTAATAAAGGGTTTGCTGGTGCACTCGCTTTGGCTGGGGGAAGAGCCAAACAGCAGCGTGGCACTCTGAGGACTTGCCTCGTGACTGGGCTGCCATCCTACATGTCATTTACAGCCGTGGTTCGCACTGCTGAAGCCAGACTTCCTGCACATTCTGTAGCAATCTATAAAGTGTATTGACTCATGTTAGCGTCCCTCCTGCACACTTCAGCAAGTCGTAGTAGATTGAGACAACAGGTGTAATACTCCAACATCTCTTCTTTGGCAAATCTCAGGATTTACTGGATGTGTTGAGGGATCACAAGTTATTTATGCAATGCCAAGAACTGAGTTGAGGGGAGAATTACTGTGATAAGGACAGACCTTTAAACGATATATTCTTGGTCATTCAAGGAAGGTAGTTACCTCTTGAAGTTCACAAGAGGTTAAATACATTGAGATGTACACGGCCTTCAAACCCATCCTGTTACACTCACTGTGCTTAAGTATGTTCATACAGTTATTTCAAGTGCACTAAGGAGCCTGGAGTGCTACACTTGTGTTTTTCAAGTCAGAATCAAGAATGTTCCCTTAAATCTCATCTCATTGAAGCCCTTGATTCTCTCTAAATTGTCTATGGCTATCAACTTCCACACATATAGCATGATAGGAGTTGGCATCAGCTATGTGCCTTCCCTTAGCTGTGTTGAGAAACCAGGCAGAAAGTACATCCAGAAAAAAAACAACCCAGAAGAAAGAATTTGCTAGTGCAGGGAAAAGAATACTGCTAAAAAACATGGTTCCCATGAAGAACTGCAGAGAAAACCCCCAAAGCAAACTAAGCAGCAGACCATTTGGGAAAACAAAACCATCAGTTGTGAACAGAAGTTAGGACTGAACTGGGATGACTGAGCTATAGCTCTCTCTTGCGGAACAGAGATAAACAACACTGAAGTGTTTCAAATTACTTCCCTCAAAAAAAAAAAAAAAGAAAAAAGAAAAAAATAAGATCTGTAATGATTTTTTTCAAGGCCTGAGTGAAATAATTTCTTTTGGAGAAGTACTGCTTTACTGGCTGGCTGAAGGGAACTCAATGCACTTACCTTCCCACTCAACATGTGCTTTGAAATAATGACCTATTAAGATACTTGGCTTGTAACTCCCTTGAGACTTTTTTTTTTAATGTAAGATGTCATGCCTTCAAAACAAGGTGTTCATAGAACACTGATGGAACATTAATTTGCAGTATAATTAAAATAATTATTTCAAGCACAGAAGTGTGCAAGCTCTGCTGATTCAAAGGGAAGGTAGCTGTGCTCACTGAGGTGTCACAATTTATCTGTCTGGAAGTGGGTGGCAACACTGCTCAGAACAGTCACTGGGACTGACCTCTGCTTGTCAAAGCAATAAACCGCTCCATGACAGCAGTTGAGGTTTGGTCTTCAGTGAGAATGTGAGGAAGATGCTGCTTATGAAACACCACACTTTAAATGGAAGAGAATAAAGGCAAGTGGCACACTTGTGTATACACAGGCACTCCAAAATACATGGACTTCCAAATATATCATGTCATAAGCCTCAACTGCAGAAGACACTAACAATTTTCAGATCTTTTCTGAATGCCTAAGCAACTCCATTGATTTTTCCTAACTCCTTGCTGGCTGCTTAGAGAACAATTCTTGCAGAACGTTCAGCCTGATCCTGCTCTATGTGACAGCTCAGAGGAAACCAGCAGAACAGAATTCTGAAGAGTCTTCTGTCAAGTAAACCAATGAGAAATAGCAGGAGAATGTTTAACGCCTGTCATTTATTGTATACATACTCTGCAAAATGTATATGCATTTGGTGTGTGCAAAGTATACACTTCTTGACAGCACCAGAAAACAGTTAAGCTATGTATGAGTTTAACCTGATTGATCACATTGTGTAAAAAAGACATTGTGCACAAATGATATCCCCCCAAAGGAAAAAAAATTAGTTAATCATTGCCTAAATCTAGAAGCACCCTTATTTACACACTAACACTTCAATATATTGCATCACACCCACTCACCAAAATAAATAGAAGTACATTCATCACAATTTAAACACCAGTCTCTCCATAATATTTATTTTCTTTCTGACATGTTTTGGTTTCCAGAAATATGCTATATCTAGAAATATGCATTAGCTACTAGATTATGTTACAAAATGCAAAAAAAATAGAAAATTCCTTTTCCTGGATAATATTTTGGACTTTACACAAAAATAAATCCAGATTTCCATAGAGATCTCATATATTTCTTGAAAGGTTTTTATTTTTAAAGCATAGCACAGAGTTGCACGCTAAGGCTTCCTGTGATATGCAAAACCCTGGCCTCCAAAAGATGTCGCTGTAAAGTGAAGTACAGCTCAAGTGTAAATACAAGACATTTCCAAAAAGTAGTCAATGATTAAGAAAGTGCCCTTCATCTGATTTAGCATTAGCAGTAAAGAAGTAGCTACTGTAATTGTGCAACCAAAGCCAGAGCTGGAAGGGGTTGATGAAAAGTATGTCATTTCACACTATCAAGTTTAAGGATACAGAATTTAAGATAGCAGAAACCGACCAACCTTTTATACTTCTACATTCATTGGGGGTTTTTTTTGACACAATTTAGTGAAAAAAGGCACATTGTCAAACAGTAAATTAAAAAAAACAACCAAAAAAACCACCAACCAAACACCACCCAAACCCAGAGTTAAACACAATTAAATCATTAGCTTAACATCAGATTCTCAGAACCCAGTGGAAGCGTTCTTCCAGTTTTCCTTATTCACAAATATAGATGCACTCTGGACAATTACTGAAGTACTCCCATTAGATTAACACTGTTAATGTGGCAAACAGTAAATAGGTCTGGATATAAACTGAGGAATTAACCCCTCCAAATTTAGTTCCTTCCTACCCAATTTACAAATAAGCAGCAAATGCAAGCACTTGAAAACTCAAAACCATTCATACAAAATTTGGAACTCAATTACAAGAAAGTACTTGACTGTAAAATTACAAATGTGTCCTTGAATAATTTTTCCTATGAAACAGACAAAATCTAAGCAAGGATCATTGTGTGAAGAGACAGTTATACAGTGCCTTAGGGAAGCTAGCAGAGTACATTCCAGTCACCACCTAAAAGACAAATGACAAAGTGCTTTACAGATGAAGAAATTTAACTATCTTGCATGTTTAAATTATCAGATTAAATAAAATCTGATTAACCCCTTTCTACATTTAGCTGAAATGCAGATTGATTTCCCAACTGAACAAATTTTGAATTAATATTTCTCTTGCTTCATAACAGACTATTTTCACAGCCAGACAGGAAGTTGCTTACAGCTGACATAGCTGTCTGGGTTGACAGATCCAGAACTTTTCTCCAGCTAAGAGGAATTAAGAGTAAAAAAACCCCAGTAACATGCTCATGGTGGTCCCAGTATTCATCTTCTTGAATGGATAATTCTAGGAACTGCAACAGAAAATTTTAGATGGTCCCAATGAAGCAGAGCAAATGCAACACACTTCTAGACAAGCGAAGAGGCTGCACTATCTTGCATGGTTTCAAGCACATCCAGTGAGAAACAAATTTTTGTTAGTTAATATAGGAAGTTAAAAATACAGAGGAGCAACGATGGTGTCTTCATCTGGGCTCCCTGGCAGCTAATACTGATTTAGTTCATAGAATCCATCCCAATAGCTTCCTCTAGCAGTTTTACAGAGGCAGTGAAATGCTACACCGTTGTCAGAAAACGTCTTAAAAAGACATCTGCTTTTTCTTACATTAAGAGTCAGATGTTTAAACTTCAGCAGCTTCCAAGATTGTTCCTCACAGGTTGCCATCTGAACTCCTTCCCAGAAGCAGCTCTGTTGAGGGTAGCCTCCTGCTAGGAAAGGTTCCTTTGTTGTTTTTCTACAGGGTAATTTTTCCTTTTGATTCCTTTAACACCCCAAACACCCAAAGCCCTTTTTGTACTTTTCCAAGTACTTCTAACACTAAAATGTAACAGCCTCAGCAGCTGAAGGCAGAGGTGGAGCCCTGAAGCTCGAGGCAAAGCCAAGTAGTGATACCGGTGAGCTCTGAAGGGCAGTCTCAGGAAATCTAGGTAGATGCAACATCAGATTTGAGCTTCAGGCTCTTAGTACAACTCCCATAGACTTCTGTGACCCCTGTGCTGATTGTAAACAAATTCAGTTACAGAAAGAAAACAGTCTTTAAGTGCATAGTTAGAAATAAATGTGCAAATATGGGCATTAAGATAAGTAACTCAACTAACTCCTGCTGTATGTAACTGTTTAAATTTGGTCTGATGAAATTCATCACAAGTATTAACTACTTCACAGGAAGTACTGAAGAGCTGCAAATACATTCTAATAAACCTTCATCCTGATGTGCTCTCTAAATAGCAAACCTAATTAGGTAAATGACTGCTTCGCATTTTAAAATCATTGAACTCATCAGATGTTTAATGCAAGAACAAACAAGTGCACTGTACACAATTTGTAAATGCTGCAGAAGCTGGTAACTGCATGTGAAGATTGACAGGGCAGGAGAAGGATTCCCAAGCATATGCTTGAGCCCAAAAGCACAGGCTACACACAGACACTAGGAATTCCTGTTTTCAGAGTGTGTATTTATCATACTGGATTAGACTGGGCTTGGAATTTCAGACACAGCAAAAGCCAACAGTCTTTTTGCCATAACTGTACAATTTGCACATGACATGCACTTTTCAGAAATTGAAAGGTTCAGATTATTTTAATGGGTCCACAAATCAGAAAATACGCAGCACTTTATTGCTTTGAACATCTGTGGCAATGGCTGAATTTACACCCAAACTGCTTCTCTACAGAAAAAGACATTTCAATACTTTGAGGCTCAAGCTGGGAGACAGAGTAGGGTAATAAAGCAAATTCCCTAAGTCTCAAGAAATGTTAGGGAACAAGAATTTATTCCTTTCTTTCAAGTGAATGCAAAATTGACTGACTGGTATAGGGGCCCACACAGTTCTGAGTCAGTGCATAGCTAATCAATAATTCTGCTGGCATCTTGAACTGGTTTAATCAATGGAAACATCAGTTTTATTCCATTTAATATGCATTAGTGCATTAATTTCTTCATAAAAAACCAACCCTGGCAAGTATTAAAAATAAATATCTTATTTAGGTCAAACTAAACCCTTGCTTTTCAGTACTTTCATCCCTTTAAATACTCTTTTGCCCTCTAATAAGCAAATGGAAACTGAAGTAGAGGAAGAGATGGATGGAGGCAGAGGGTAGCAGAAACATGAACAAAGTCAACACCGTAAGTCAGTTAACGTGTCCTCAGCTTCTTGGACTGTCTCTTGCGTTTTAGTTCTTCTTCTTCCCGTCTCAATTCTTCTAAGTCCTCCTGAACGCCAAGTCTCAAGCTGACAAAAGAAGATTAAATCCTTTACACACTGCTACAAACAGGAATGTGTCTTCTACCTCTCTCCCAGGAAAAGCAATCCCAAAATTATTACAGTTCATTTGAGCTAAAATTTTAGCTTAGTTCATCTACCAGAAATTTTATTTAATTACATCAAGCACACACTTTTAAAAAATCAAGAGAGTTTAATCATTACATTAGAATCAAGTGGTTCAGGCAAAAACTATCCAAGACTTGTAAACAAATCAAGATTGTAAAAAAAAAAATAATTGTAACACAGAAGATCATTTTTATCTGAAAAGGAGTTTCTGAAGCACATCCATCAGTTCTTGCCTGTGTAACTCTTACAGGCAAGTCATAGAAGGGCTTACTCAGTTTTGAGAGCCACCTGATCCTTTGAGATTGATGAGGAAAAGAATGGATGTGTCCAACAGATAAGGAAGACATTATATTGCAACTTCCTGGCTTGAGGCACCATTCAGGTAGCTATAAGCCCAACACAGCTCCTCCCTCAGTCCATCTAACCCCCATGGCTCTAGTGAACAGGCCTCAGACTCTGCTAACATGCCATGTTCTAGCTACATCTCTGCATAGTTCCTTCAGCCTCCAAGTCATCAGTAGATCAGAAGTGATACTTCCTATCTGCAGTGATTCATTTCCTCATTAATAAAAAAAGGCTGCTTTGATAATAGGAATGGGTGTGACAAGATAACTGCCTCATTTGTAGCCCCACTGAGTGCGTTTGTACATCTGTGGTTCATTACAAAGCATCAGACAGAGCAGCATGCACCTCAACACAAAAGGTCTGACCACATCACCATAGGTATTGAACTGTTCTGAACCAAACTGCTCCAGTACAGGCTCAGAAAACAACAACTAAGTTTAAATTCTTTACAGTTCTTCACAGTGAGGGCACTGGAATGGATGTTTGGCCATAAACTGGTTCGGCTTTGTTGGGGCTTTTCTGCAGGCAAAGTTTGTGATGCATGAGAATGGACATAAAGATTTATCTACTGTACCCACCACTGGCTGGGTGATTTTTCTCTCTCCCTAACCTTTTTATTAAAAAAGGTAAGACTCCTTACCTGTGCTTTACAAAGCAGCAGATACCCACTCTATCTTCACTCCATGCCTCGAGCAATAAACAAACTCCCCACCTCCTATCTGGGTTTAAATCTGTGCTTACCTCCTAGCTTCTTCTTTCTGTTGCTCTCTCCAGCTGCTCTCCATATAACGTAAGGCATAATCACTTTCATCTTTGTATCTGCAAATTAAATATTGGCTTTCAGCATACACAAAAAACATAACAACATAGAGTTGAGTTGTATCCCTCAGAGAGGAAACAATTACTGTGCCATACATAAATTCTGCGCTACAAGCCTTTAAAAGAGTTGCTTTCTTATATCTTCTTATCAAACAAGAGAAAATTATTTAAATAAACCAAGCAAGACCCTACATTTTCCAGCAGTTCTTAATAACACCAAGCTAGATCCTCTTACTGAACAACTAACACTAGTGCATTTAGCAGTTCATAATCAGGCAGCCATATATGATGAATTCTGGAATACTGTAGGTTGCTAGAAAGCATTTTAACATCCAATAATAGCAAAGAGTTACTATGAACTGTAAAGGTGAGACCTTGAAGCTGTTTTCTCCCAGTTATGTCCTATTCTATCAAATTTTATTGCTCCCCAGAAAAGCACAGCAGGCTGTCTGAAAACTCAAGGTCTCTCCTGCACAGAAACAGCTCTAATGCTTGTTACACTTCTGCAGTGCAAAAGCATTTTTGGATACCAGCACTTCCCCTATTGCTAAAACCCTTCATTTGCAGAACTCTTAATTCTGTTACTTGCTCAGCAGTATTTCAGAACTGGCATTTTTCTTGCCTTTTCCGGTCATAGCCAAATATTTCCCGAATATGCTTTGATATTTCTTCTTGGGGTTCCCCTTCATCTTCAATGAAGTCATCCATTTCAGAGTCATATTCATCATCATCATCATCATCTTCTATTTGTCTCTTGTAACCAATAGGTGGTCTTCCAAGACCTAAGTGACAGGGGAGTTTAAAACAACATCAATTAATAACATTACTTTAATGGTGTTTCACCTTGGGCACAGCCGTTTCAGAGCTCTGGGCTTCAAGATGAATAACTTCTGCATCAAGTCAGCTAGCAATTCTCAGAAACTTAGTCAAAGGAAATACTTCCTCTAAGCTGTGCTGTAGATCACCTATCAAAGGCATCCTGAGGAAACAACCAGTCAAATCTCTGTTCTTGTTCAAGGTTTTCTAGGCAGTTACTTCATACAGAATCACAGAATGTTAGGGGTTGGAAGTGACCTCAAAAAAATTAATTCACTCCAAACCTCCTGCCAGAGCAAGACCACCTAGGGCACATCACACAAGAAAACATCCAGACAGGTTTTGAATGTCTCCAGAGGAGACTCCACCACCTCTGGGGAGCCTGCTCCAGGGCTCTGTCAGCCTCACAGTGAAAAAGTATTTCCTTCTGTTCATATGGAACCTCCTCTGCTCCAGCTTGCACCCATTGCCCCTTGTCCTATCATTGGGCATCACTGAGCAGAACCTAGCTCTGTCCTCCTGACACCCTTCTTGATAAACATGAATGAGGTCACCTCTCAGTCTTCTCTTCTCCAACCCAGATCCCCAGCTCCCTCAGCCTTTCCCTCTACTTCTTTCAGCATCTTTGTGCATCTCTGCACTGGACTCTTGCAAGCAATTGTGAGGTCCTTCTTGAACTGAGGGACCCAGAACTGGACACAATATGCTGGATGTGGCCTCACCAGGGCACAGCATAGGGGGAGGATAACCTCTCTCAACCTACTAACCAACAGCCCTTTAATACAGTCCATGCTGTCTGTTTCTGTTCGGGAAAGAACTTCTAGAACTGTGTGGCTACTGCTGCAGTCAATGTGTCAAAACGTTTAAATGTCAGTTATAGGCTTGTTGTGTAGTTTTAATCTTAACATATCACTTCCACCATAGGTTAAAGATACCACAAATCTTTGAAAACTAAGCAAAACAATTTTCCTTCTAACAGTACTTGTATACCGATATCCATTACAAGCAGCCCCTTTCACACAATTCTTCACTACCCAGACCTACATTTCAAGGAATAAGGGCACAGGCAAAAATAATTTTGCAAGTAACAAGGCAAAAAAGAAAAAAGCAGGCATTCTACTGTTAAATGCACTCAATACACTCTTTAAAAGGCAGATATGGTGTTTTGTCCAAGTCTCCCTAATTGCATCTATAGTTGTCAAAGACCTCAACTCAGATTTAAAAAATACAAACCAAAGAGTTTGCTCTAGAACTTTTTACCTTGTGGATGAAGCACAGGTCTATGCCCTTGGAAAGATCTCATTCCATTTATCTGTCCATTGCTAGGCCTCGTGACAAGGTTTTTAGAAGAAATAGTTTCTGATACAACAGTACACTTCGGTTTCGCAGCTGGACCCGCGCCGCTGCCTGGTCGCCCAGGTCCTGCACTTGGGCCAACTCCTGGCCTTCCTGGACCTGTTCCCGAGCTGCTGCCTGGTCGCTTGGCTCCTGTGCTTGGATTGACTCCTGGCCTTCCAGGTCCTGCTCCCAAGCTGCTACCTGGTCGCCCAGGTCCTGTGCTTGGACCAGCTCCTGGCCTTCCTGGTCCTGTACCCGTGCTGCTGCCTGGTCGCCCAGGTCCTGTGTTTGTGCTGCTGCCTGGCCTTCCTGGTCCACTGGCCAAGCTGCTGCCTGGCCGCCCAGGTCCTGTGCTTGAGGTGCCAGCTGGCCTTCCAGGCCCCACACCTGAGCCACTGCCCAGGCGCCCAGGTCCCAGATTCGAGCTGCTGCCTGGCCTTCCAGGTCCCATGCCAGAACTGCTGCTTGGTCGCCCAGGTCCTGCACTTGAACTGCCACCTGGATGTCCAGGCCCTCCTTTTCCTAAGCTGCTGCCTGATCGCTTTGCATTGGAGTTGACTCCATGCTGAAGGGCTGCAGCAGTTCCTGATTTAGTATGGGTAGACTTTTTCAGGCTGGATTCTTTTGCAGATGGCAGCTTCTGAGTCCCATTGGCGACTGGTTTTGAGGGTGGCACATGAGAGCTTGAGCCAGACTTTCCAATACCATTGACAGGTAATTTACTATGACTGCTACCAGTGGAGCTTTTCAATGAGCCATTTTGTGAGGTTTTTTCCATGTGATCAAGTCTGGAGGATGATGATGACCTTGACTGTTTTTCAGTCAGTGCTGGTGCTTTGGATTTCTTGTCAGTTCCACTGAGAGAAGATGACAGGCTGCCTTTTGGTGTGGAATGTTTATCTGCTGAGCTTTTGGTAAGTTTTGCACTTGCAGGTTCTTTCTGAAGAGCCACCCTTTTTGAAGTGGATATCCCTGTATTCTTTACCTCCTTCTCGCCTTTTTTATGCGCTTCTACTTTCTTGTTTTTGCGTATCAAGTACTCCCTCTCTCTCAATTCTTCTGCTGTTCTGGGTCTCTCTTCTACCTTTTTCACTACTTTTATTTCCACTGGTTCATGCTGTTTTTTCTCTGCAAGTCTTAAGAGCTCTTCAAAATTCAGAGGTGCTGGTGCCCTTTTGGGAGGAGCCTTTGGTTTCGCTGCAGCTTTGGATGGTTTGTCTTCATAGTCTTCCTGCTCATGCTCAGACTCAGTCTGACTGTATTCGAGTTGCTCAGTTTCATCTTCTGTTACATGTTCAGCCTCTGCCACCTGAGCAACATTCTCACAAGTCCTCCTCTTTTTAGACTTCTCTTCAACAGGAATGCCATTATAGCCATAAAAATTATCCTTTGTTCGTGAGGCCATAGCTCTTGCCTTTCTGTCATGTTTCAGTTCAATTCGTCTAGCCAAGAGTAGTTCTTTCTTCTTTCTTTCTTCCAGTGCTATAAAAGAAACCCAGGAGAAAGTTATGCCAAAGCACTACTTATTCCCATTTCTTCTACACTGATAAACCATTTAGGACAGTATTTAAGGGTATCTGACTAACAGCTATTCAACACAAAGTGATTAGCGGTCTACCAACAGGGCAAGCTAACCCATCTGAATCAGCTACTCTGACAAACAAAGGCAAACAATTAATCCACATGCTGCTATTGCAAAACCCACTGAGGTGACTGAACCACAGCAGCTCTCACAATGCTAGGAGAACTAAGGAGAATTACTGTGTCAGGAGGTACAGGACTTAGGGGTGATGAAAAGAGTTCTGACACTAAGCAAGGTAATTTTGAGACTGCATAGAGTTTACCATCAGATGTTTAAGAGAAGATGAGGAAAGGAAGAGAATCAAGACTACTGGGGCGGGGGGGGCAGGGATAAGAACCGGACAATAGGCCGAGTGTGTGCATAGAGGGGTGCAAGGGAGAAACAGAAGCAGCCAACCACAGATAAGCTGCTGGTCATGACATTTGTCTGACATATCCTTGTGCCTCCACAGTCTGTCCTGCATTCTTACTGAAATGCTTTTAGCTATTTTTCTGCATAAATACACTCTCTATCTTGAGCCTGTGTGTGATCTGCTGACAAAATTCAGGCTGACCTAGCTGATGAATGAGATCAGATGTCCAAATGCCAGACACTGGAGAGACCAAGGAGGCAGTGGCCAAGTGCCAGAAAGACTTAGGAAAATGGATTTGATTTATTCTATAGACTTTTAAAAAGGAAATTGTGTAGTTGAAAACTGTGGCTCAAAGCCTCTGTTAATTTAAGAGTCAACACAGTATCAATACAGTCTAAAACACAGGAGGAACTCTTTGTATCTTTTCACACTGATCAAGCTTTTCAAAGTTACCAAAAGTCCAGAATCTCTTAGCTGTTTCTAGATCTCCAACAGTAAGTATCTGATTAATATTTAACTCCCTAAGAAAGCATGCAGACATTCCTAGTCCTTGCTTAGCCCTGGCTTTCCCTCAGCATCAGTTATGTGCATAAATTCCAGAAACACTTGTATAGCTCTATTTGCCAGAGCTTCAAACAAGGTAACAGAGCTTCCTAAGAGTCAGTGACAGTCTCCCACAGGAAATATTTTGGGTTGTTACCTTTTTTCCTTTTTTCTTCTTCTTGCCGCCTGAGAAATGCTTGCACTGCTGCAGACTCCACACCCTTGACTTTTGGAACCTTTTTGGGAGGGCCAACAGCCAAACTGTACCTTTTCTGCAAAGAAATACGACAGACAAGTTAAAAAAATGTTAGCCTAAAAGTTCTGAAAGCTGAGGAGAAGCATAGAGATGGTCCAGAATAAATCATGAGCTGAGAGCTGTGACAGATACACTTGACTCAGCCCTTCTTTGTTTCACAATACGGAACAACAGGCCTCATGTCCTTGGGATGGACTTGCAAACTAGCAAGTCCCTGGATGAAGTACAAAGGAGCAAAGGTATCTTGAGAAGTATTTAGAAATGTGGCTTCAAAACCCAGAAGCACAAGGTAAAAGCACAGCTCTGTCTTGTCTGTACAGCTGACTAGCAGCCAGCTACTTTATCTTGTAAATACTACCATCAGGATGGGCCCAGGTTGTGCTCTCCCTGAATTGCACATCAGGAGACACTTCCCCTCAGCAGGGACACCTCTCAAGGTCAGATTCCTTACTTGAGACTAAGAAATAAATCCTTCCTTACCTAAGGTAGAGAGAACTTACTAACCAGCACAGATCCTTGATACATGGCTGATAGCATGTTGAATATTCTCAAACATTACTAACCCCTGTAGCCATAGAATCACAGAAACATTCAGGTTGGAAAAGACCCTCAGGATCACCAAGTCCAACCCATAACCCTACTCTCCAAGGTTCACCCTAAACCATATGCCCAAGCACCACATCCAAACACATCCAAGGTTGGTAACTCCACCACCTTCCTGGGCAGCCCATTCCAATGCCTAACCACTCTTGCTGGGAGAGTTTCTTCCTAGTACCTACCTACCCAGTGGCAGCTTGAGGCCATTCCCTCTTGTTCTATCACTAATCACCTCCAAGAAGAGGCCAGCACCAACCTCTCCATGACTCAATATTATCCATTCCATGGATAATTTCATTGCACAAACCGTTGACCAAGTCTAAGACCACGATTGGATCTAACCACTCCTAGGCTCCAAAAGGAGTTAAGAAAGCCAGAGTGGGACAGACTGACTTGACCTTATGACAAAACAGCAGGGTCCTCCTTACTCTTTGCATCTCCAGACTCCATGTAAACCGTTCTAACCGGATTCAAACTCTGTTTGTATGTTTTTTCCATGCAGTAATTAATAAAGTGACTCCTGTCAACACACCTATTGAACCGTGACAAATTACAGTTAAAACTTTGTTAAACTCCAAACTTACTCATCTCTAATTCTTATTTTACCTCAAAATATACTGTTCCTTCTCTTTTGAGTGAGATGCATTCCACTCATCCATGACAAAAGTGCATTTGGCTTTCTGAAGGAATGAACAGGAAAGCAGAGGACAGGTAGGGAAAGCAAGAGGAATGAGTGACATGCACTAGGCTGAGAAGGAATGTGACAGCTGCATCAGTAACCCAGGACAAATATTTCAGTCCAGCCTTAGTCTTTGACCAAGCAGGAAACAAAAGCAGACTACAGCCCAAGCTCCCAGAGCCTGCAGGTTTACAGGTCCATGATGGCTTTCAGTTTTTTTCCCTGGATGCTCATTTCAGGTTCAGGTTATCTTATTCAGTGAAAAGAAATAAACCAACTCAAAAAAGTGGAATTACTCCAGAAGTAATTTGTAACTGACTTCACCAGAATAATTTATAGGTTGATCTGAACTCAGTGACAACTGCAGCTCCTGCTACAGTGAACAGAAAACTGTTAACACATCAAGGATTTAGAGATCCAAGTAGCAGCTGACTTGACCAGGTGCAGGCCAGCACCCTGATGTACTTACTGGAGACCACTGGATGAACTCAGACTAATGGTAACAAAATACATAGCCCCTGCTTGGCATCTGGCAAATACACCACCTGCATATGGTGTAACTTGCCTGGAGAAGAGAAGGCTCCAGAAGACCTAATTGCAGCCTTCCAGAACTTAAAAGGGGCCCATAAGGAAGATGGGGACAGACTTTTTTAGCGAGGGCTTGTAGCCATAGGAAGGGGTGATGGTTTTAAATAAAGAGGGGAGATTCAGATTAGGTACAAGGAAGGCATTTTTTAGAGTATGGGTAGTGAGACAGTGGCCCAGGCTGTCCATAAGAAGTAGCAGATGCCCTCCCTCACCTGCCATTCCCAGAATCATTCCAGCTTAGGCTGGATTGAGCTCTAAGAAACACCTAGTTGAAGATGTCCCTGCTTACTGCAGGGAGGTTGGACTGGATGACCTTGAAAGGTCCCTTCCAACCCAAACCAGTCTGCAATTGTGTCTCAGTACATCTTGAAGCGAAGCATTATGCTTTCATATAACATCCCTTTGCCTGGCAGTGGAAAGATCTGCTTGCGTACAAGAACATCTTATAAAACCTCTGAAAGCTACAATGCTGCTGATCCTCACCACAGACAGGATGCACAGTGTGCCACACCTAGGTGTCTGTCCAGTGTTGAACTACTTGGGTAGAAGTCATCTGTGCTATCCCACTTTTCCCTTTCCTGTTATCTCCAATAACTGTTACTTCAACCAGTGTTAAGAATCTCAGTGCCTTTCTTACTGGGATCTAACAGACACTTGCACACTGCTCAGAGATTGCCTTTCATAAATGTACCACTTATCAGATTGGGCTTCAGAATACAATGAGAAAAAACAAAGGCATCTTGATCTTCTTACAGACAGACTAGAGAAGATAAACAAAGCAATGAGAGGAACAGTGATCCTTGCAAAGATAAAGACAATAGAAGGCAGTTACACAGGCAGAATGCAGAATACATTTAGAAAAAAACCTACAGTTTGAGGTTTGTTTTTTTAGTAGTAAACCAATAGATTATAACCTAAATCAGGATTTAACACATGGAAAGTTACAATGTTTACCAAATGAAAGTTGTGAAACAGAGTCCCAGATTAAAAAAATAATAAAAGCCATAAAAGTCAGTATTCTTACAAATACCTTCATATCCTCATGTAGCCTTCTGAAACCCAAAAGTTAATTAAATATCTAGTAAAGGTACTACACATAAATGTTCTAGAAGCAATTACAACTCAGAAATTACTAAATCAACGTGATAAAGTCAGATCATCCACATGCACTGCAGCAGTAAAGCCTGACCTGTTGCCTCATCACATTAAAGTCCTACTACACTTAAGCTCATTCACCAAGATTCACCTCTGCACAAGAGTTTACCACAATGTGAGATCTGATTTTGTAGATCAGGTGGAGAATCTCCAGCCCAGAATATTTTTTGGTGCTTACAACTGAAATCACTGCATTTGACATCATAGCTAGGACTATTTAAAGGATAAGAAGATAGCTGGAGTCAGACTCCTCTTCTCCTGGGAAGCTGAGGTCCTTCTCTCTCCAACTTGTGCCATTTACACCAAGAGTATTCCAAGACCAAACTGTTTAGGAATCCCAAACCACAAGGCAGCACTGCCTCTCACTGTTTGCTCAAATGTGGCCCATGACTCAGTGGCCCAAATTCATCTGGCATGTTCTATCTAAACTGGAACAGACAGAAGCAAGGCACTCCACACACTACGAGAGTCAATCCTTTCATAAACAGGGAATTAGTACCTTAGAAACAATCTGAGGCACTCTTTAGTACACTCAGTATAACTGCAGTCTTCAAAAAAGGGTCCTTTGCCCAGTGTGCAAGGCCAGTCACAGCACCGAGTCAAGGTATCTGCTTTGCTTTGGTTGTACAGAATCTAGTGCTGGGGAATAAACCACAAGCTCAGCCCCACCATGAGCTCAAACAGTAGCTGTTCAAATACAACACAAACCAAGAAATAACATATGATTAGTTACAGAATTTGACATCACAGAAACCTTGTACACATGCTCCATCACTTACCTAACTTATTACAGTAATACCACTTCATTATACTGAGGTGGTGTGGTCCTACATATAAATTCTCCTCAGGGAAGTGTGTGTTTTAGTATGAAAGTCACCACAGGTGATACCTTGATGGTTTGATCTTTATTCAGCTCTGTCTCTGCTTTATTTAACCATGCCAGAATGAGGCATCATCTAGAAAGGTCGACAGAATCTTACTGTCTTTAGGATACTGCTCTTAATGACTGTGTCTTGTTCCTAGTTACTCTAACCTTCAAGGTCATCCCAGCTTTTAATCTTAAGGGCCTTCCATTCTTCCTATGCTGCTTTCAGACCAATTCATTATGAGCTTATTCAGCTTCAAAGCTTTCAACCATGCTTCTGCCATCAAGGTGTCTACATAAATTATCTTACTCCCAAAGTTAAGTGTGTCACTGTTTTGAAATTAGCAACCTGAACGGGCAAAAACTTCGTCAATTATTCCATTTCTGCAATTTTTTACAATCAGAAAATCATTATTTCCAAAGAAAAGAAATGGTTGCACTCCATCTTAAGGATTTTCTCCAGTCTAAGTGAGTTTTGATTTTCCAAGTGGTTTAAGCCTGAGCAGGACCTTTCCAAACTGCTAAACAACAGGGACAAATGTAGATTGAGCTACCCTGTTAGGAAGCCCTATAAAGAATTCAAGTGATGGGGAAGCAGTTTTCAAGCTTTGTTTTGTTCTCTACAACCAACAGTCCTATCCAGGAGCAGGTTTGACAGACAAGCTCTACCTTCACTGCCACTAGTATGGAAAATTATCCAAAATCCAAGATTTAAAAGTCTTCTTATCATCACTTCATACTAACAGAAGCTAAAAGATTAATAAATTAGTACCCATTTTCTGTACTGTGAATCACTATTGGTGATGTTTTGTTCCCCTTCACCTAGAAATGAATAAAATAACCAGCTTAAGTGTAATCTTTTTAAAGGCACTGAACCATGCACATGCTCCACCAGCACTGATAAAGTGTTTTCCATACAATACAAATGAGCATACATCAGATTCCAGGTAAATCAGGCAAAATAAGCTGGGGCATGCTCCTAATTCATCATTCAAGCAGCAGCTGTACTATTCTGGCTTTTCATAGCTATTGCCAAGTTAGTTAAACCTGAGAAACAGAAATGTTTAACCTCTAGGAGAGCAGGTCAAGCGGTTCCCAGAGCACCACAGTATTCAAGTGGTAAACACTGGTTTATCTCTGGTTATCTCTGGTAGAACCTAGTGACAGCTCCAACTGAACATTGCTGAGGTACAAGAAGTGGGAACTGCTTTATGCAAAGGAAGAAGTGAAGGCTCTCAAAATGCCTTTTTGGAACAAGTGCTAGACCCAGCTGCAAGCAGCTCTGCCTTTAACAATAATCAATATTCAGACAGGTAGCAATGCAAGATCTGAGTGACCAGTTCTACCAAACCTGGTTCTCAACTCAACCACTTGTGCAACTCATCCTTTTTGCTACAGGTTTGTACACACCATGTAAAGACAATTCCACTTGTCCACACTAGATGAGGTCTCACAGGGTAGGGTTTTTCGTTTGCTTTTCACTAGCTGGATATGACCCCTGTCTGCTGCAACATTCCTCCTGTTCTCCCTTACCATTCACCAAGGCATGTAGCCTTCAATGGGAAATCCCTATTGCCCCCTTCAATGTCTCAGAGTATAACTTTCTGATAACATCACCAATGGTTCATTTACCCAGTTAGCCCACACATACATTGTCTGCCTCACCCCCTCAGTGCCCTCATGCCAGTTTCTCAAAAGACACCTTACCAAAGTGCAAGCAGCAGCAAGCAACTGCACAGAGATGGCAGCTCTTATCCTGTGCTCATACTTCCAGGCCTCTGCTGCAAGTCTTATCACTGTCCACTCTGCAGACACCATACCAGAGATAACATCAGCTCACTCTGTTGTTAAGACCTTCTTAGAACACACACACACAATGCTTTCCCAACTACCATGATCACTATCTAATTATAGCAGAGTAAATGGAAGTTGCAGTAGCTCAAACAGAATCTATCACATAGCATGAACAGAAAGATTCACTAAAGCCTTGGGCAGCGAACTTAAGTTGAACTTATACTTGGTTATCGGAAGTAAGACCCCAAAACCACAGCATCCGATGAAAAATCCAGTAACCACATCTGCCAACAGAAGGTGCATCCTGTGAAAAAAGACAGCCACGCTCCCCAGCAGAAGTTGTATCCCTGGGATAAGGAATGACCCATCTGCAGAGGGCGCTGGACTAGCTGACCCAGACTTCTATCATTCTATCAAGGCAGAGGAACTAGAAGATCTCAGACACAAATTTCACTATTGGGAAGCAAAGATGCACATGAGGGGAGGGATACTTAGGCTGTAAGGGCATAATTGCCTAGAGATTTCTTTGCTATGGGTCCTTCTCTAAAGGCACTCAGCTCAAGCTAGTTTTTTGTTTGTGTGGTTTTTTTCCTCCTGATGTATTATCTAACAATTTTAATGAGATTTAAACTTGGAGACTGTGCTTCAGGAAACTCAGGGTAAAGAAACTTCTTCTAACATTTACCAAGCACACTTAAATTTGCTTCAGACTCTTCAGGTTCTAACAACATCTACCAAGAGCAAAAGCACTACTGCAAAGAGGATTTGGACAACAGCTCATACTGTTCTCACTTCCCCAAACCAAGTTAACAGGCTCATACCATTCTACTCTGAAAACTGCAAAAAGAATGTTAAGATTTCACAGTTGCTATTGCAACACCCAAGCTGAACCATTAGCTGAAAAAAAATGGAGTGTTCTTCTGTTAGATGTTGCTTTACACAGGAAAAAAAAAAATCTAAAGCATACTTTATGCTTCCCTCTCTGTAGTGGTATTGTGGCTCCCCCATTTGCAACCAGTTATGCAGAAAGAAATCAGGAAAAGTTGGAAGTTTTACACATTTTGCTCATTGCTTGTGGACTCCTGGAACTTAGCTATCAAGTTCAGTCAAGGGTAAAGCCCTCCTCAGTCCTTGCCAAATACATTGCACATCTTATTCTCTTCCTGACAAAATACAAAACATTTCTAGGCCCTGTTTTGAGAAAAGTTTTAATCATATCTCTGACAGCAATCTGTACTTCACTGCCACTCTCCCAGTTTCTCTGGGGTGGGCTTCTCTTACTCACAGAGAAGTGCTCTATGGTTTTAGATCACAATGCCATGGGCAGGCTGCTCTTCACAAATACCCTGGTAGCTCCACATATGTTAGGTTCACCAGAGGCTGCTTTGTGAGGATGCATACTCATCATATCACTGTGACTTAAAATGAGCCTTCAGGTGCTGATGTGGATGATGAGATGTTTCAGTTTTGGGTCACTGCTTTGTGTTTAAATGCTATTCAAAACCAATTTATTTTTTTTTTTTTGGGGTAAGTTCTGTATGCCAAAGATTCATCCTCAGTTAGAAGGTGTAAGGAGCTATATGAAGCCATTTATTATAAATTATTTAAGCCATCAGAAACCAGGTGACATAAAATGGCGACATGGTTCCAGTTATACTCTGTTTTCTAAAAAGCCACAACAGAATTTCATACTTTGGAGAGTATTTTCCATACAGACATCTCACAGTGCTTCACTGCATCCACAGTGTCACACAGAGTATGCCAATTCCACCAAAAAGAGTGACAGAAGCTATTGATATCTTACTAAAATCAGCAGTAAATCTCACAAGTAGCATTGTGTCTAAGGGAAGCAAGATGACATCGGAAATCTAATGAACTGCTAACAGGGACGCATGTAAGAAGATACACAAACAGCACTGTGGCCCCCTGTGGAACATGGTGAGAAGAACGGAGGCTCTCCTCAGCAGCTGCTATGAAGATTATTAGCAACACATCATTAATAGCTCACACCCTAGCTCACAGATGTGCTGCTGCATTTAGAAACAAAACCTGATGCAGCTAACAGGGCACTGAAAGGCTGATTTCAGCAATGTCCCTTTTGAATCTGGATTTCCATAGGGAGATGAACAAGCAGATCTGTTTTTACTGGGGCATGATGCAACACTCATTCTGTTCAGGCCCCTCTCTCATGATACTTGTTAAATGGAGTTTTTCTATGCTTTCCACTTTTAAGATATATACAGCACTTGTAGGTGTTAGTTACTCTATTTTACTTTAAACTGGTGTTGAATATTTAGTTTAGCACACTAAAGTTTAAAATAAGCTTCTCAGAGGGAAGTTTAAGGGATATAACAATAGTTCCTGCATTGATCAATTCTAGAAACCTGGTAACTTTACACACCAGTAAATGTGGTAATTAGTCTGCGCGGTATTTCAATGAAAATATTTAACTACATTCTTCCTGTAAGAACTTGCTTTGTGTACTAGCTTTAATCTAGCAGAGTCACTTTGATATTCATTGATCAGAAAGCCTCCCTGGGCCCTTCTTTTGAAGCCTGACAGCTGTAGATAAGCTCAAGCACTACCAAGTGCAGCTTCATTTTTTTCTCAAAGACTAAGGCAAACTTTACAGTTAAAAGCTGCACCACTGATGTGCTAGAACAGTAAGAAATCAAACTGCTTCAGCTATGGATTCAATTGCACTCTCACCCCATGAGTTAATCAGGTAAGCAAAGCCTAATCCTGTCTTTTCTAAAAAGAGTAACAGCACCCTCACCCACTGCACGAGTAGGTTTGCCTCTCTCCACCATCACAGCTGCAACAGCGAACGTGGCAGATACATCACCACTTCATCGTCACAGCTTGAAACTACTTGTGACAAAACAGTGGCAGAATACATTAAAACTGCAGGAGAGAGCCAAGGGGAAAATACATTTTCTAAGCACCTAAAGTAAGAACTACAACCACCCAAATGACAACTTCGTGTAACAGTTTAAGAGCCATAAACCAGGCATTCTAATATCTTAAATTATTTATGTATTTGATACTTCCATTACTTATGTCACAAACCACACAGAGCCAGAGACCAACTAAATCAGACTAAATATTAAAGACTACATGTTACAAGGCTTTTAAAACACGATGACTCTGACAAACTACCTACCATATGGTTGGTATTTTTAACTGGTCACAATATTAGTGGACCTTAACAATTTTATTGGTGCAATGGAGAGACTGAGGATACTCTTGAGTGTCTCCATTTCGGTAGTGTCAGGCCTAAAGAGTATGATTATTTTAAGTCAAAAATCTGCTGCTCCTCTCATTTGCACTGGTTTAAGCAAGCTAATTATGGAAACACATAACTCCAGCACTCAGTTAAAGACCTGACGGCAGAAGTGTTTAGCTGGTTGGTAACGGGGAGATTTTTTTTTTTTTTCAAATAAGCAGACAGGACTTATAATTTGGGCCCTGCCAAAAGAATGAAACTCAGTGTATTAATGTACCAAAAGGCCACAGTAGGCTCTTCCTACTGCCAGCCTTCATTCGGCCAGGTAAGAGGTTTATTTCACATGCAATTAACAAACCTGATAGCTTGAGTTTAAGCACCAACTGCTGAAACACAGACTATAGAACAACAGTCAAGAATAACCCAAATGCCTTCCGAACCAACCCGATGTAGTTGTCACAGGCAACGAAGTATCCTTAGCAATACGGATAGGAAGACGTTGGACAATGCGGCACATTCATCCCCCCAAACTTGTCATTCTTTGTCTCCGACCCGCATTTGACGCGTGGCAGACTTCTGTTTTCAGTGCAAACAAAAGGACTTATCCGACTTTCAGCCACAACCACTGCCTTCCCCTGCACCCCATTAGCTCTCGGGATCTCGCTATTTTCGGCAACCAGAAGGTGCAAACCTTGCTGCCCCTGCCCAGCTCCCAGTGTGAGGGGACCTGTTGACAGCAGGAGCCCAGCTGGCACCCCGGCACACAGACGCTTCTCCAGCCCCTGGAAGCGCCTATCTCCGGCCGGCGGGGAGAGAGGCCCGGGCCAGCCGACCACGCTCCACGACTGCCAGCGAGGCTTGCTACCGACTTTCCCCGGGCGGGTGCCTAGACAGGAGGGCAACGGCCCGAGTAAGCCCCTCGCCGTCCCGCGAGGGGAACGCGGGCTGGCCGGGCCCGCCAGCACCCGTACGGTTCGGCCCTGAGCCGCCGGTAGCTGCCGTTCCGAAGCCCACCACGAGTGCAGGTAGTCTGGATACGGCCGTCCTAACGGCTGCAACGGTCACCGTGCCCCGGCCTCACCGTCCTGCTAGCCCCCCCATCCCTTTAGCTCACCGGCACCGAGTTCAGCCCCTGCTGCTCCGAGGCCATCACGAGAATATTGCGGAAATCCATGGCTGGGCGCGGGAGAAGGTGAAGCGGTCGTCCCGCACCTCCCCGCTCCCCTCCGGCGCCAGCTACCACCCCCCCCAACCGCCTGCTTCCGCCGCGCCGATCAGCTCCGCTCGCTTCCGGCCGCCGCCTACCCCTTATATCACCTCGCCTCGCGCCGGCGTCACAGAGTCCTCGCGTCACTTCCTGCGTGACGAGGTACGGCCGCAGGAAGCGTGTCCGCTGGGGCAGCTGGGCCGTGCTTCGCCGGCTACGCCGCTGCCGCTGCCCCGGAGCGCTGGCGGGGCTTAGCTCCCCGGCGGGGCGCCCTAAATAAGCGCTTCCGGGACCGGGACCGCCCCCGCCCCACCCGCGGCCCTCGGCCTTCGGCCCTCGGCCTTCGGCCCTCGACCTCAAAAATCGTGGCGTTGGGGCTGGAGTTCGTTCCCAGAGAAACGCCTTGTCAACCCCCTGGCCGCCGCGTGGAGACGTGTCAGCAAACCAGCGCATATGGCTCCACTTCTTCATTGGGTGCTTTAATAGCAGCTTTTAATGTCAGGGTATCGAGGTCTGTGGGGGTGTGAAGGTGAAAGCTACTAGAAGGTCTTCTTGACACCTCCTGTCCCTTCACGCATTCCCGGCCATCTTCACCGCTCGCTCAGGCTGAACGCCTGCAACAAGGGCCGGGCACCCCGCTGCTCGGTCTCCGCAGCGATCTTTAGCGAGGCTTGAATAAGCGGTGCTCGGCTGTCAGGGACGATGCCACAGCGGCAGCAGCGGTGCGCTCCTGGCCACATAAGTAAACAGGGCTCTCCGGAGCAATGCTGGCGCTCGGAGTGGCCAAGCAAAATGCTCTGCGTGTGTCCAGATATTTTCCCCAGTCTCTGCCAACCCGGAAAAACTTCAAGAACCCTAGGCAACTGAAGACTCTCCGCTTGCATTGGCTGTCAGTTGCGTTCCTATCAGATCCATTCGACAAAACCTCGACTCTACGCTGCTGTTCACAGAAACCTGGGCACGGAACGGAAGCTTTTTTCCTTCAATGTATCTATCTTTAATATAAATTCTAATTTGGCCACTCGCTTTCAGATCCTCAAGGTTCCTCCTTTTCCAGCTCCCCTTTGCCTCTTCGCTGCCCTTATTTCATTTTTCCATAGCTGAAGTTCGTTTCTGGATGCAGCTGCAAGCCACGTGGCAGCCTGTGTGTAAGGACTCCTGTCTGAGGGCAGGGACGGGACGGTTTGAGCGAGGCACTGCACCAGTTAATTCGCAGGGCTTTTGTAGCTCTTGAACCACAGGGGATGTAAAGTTGTTTCTGTAACTTTAGCTGTGGTATCTCTGTTCTGTACTCCTCTTGATCTCCCGCTGCTTTCTACTGGGCCACAGTCCTGCCTTAACCTCTTGTCCTGCCAAAACGTAATCTTTCTCTTCCTTTTTAAATTCTCACCTCCATAAACTACCACATTGACTTTCTACTTCTGACTCATACCTCAGTCACCTCTTCTGGTTTCATCCTCTTGATGTTATTACTTTGAAATTTTTGTATTTGTATATATATATATATATATGTATGTATGTATGTATGTGTGTGTATATATATATATGTATAAAAATTCTAGGACAGTGAGTGGTTCACCACTTTTCTCTTGTTTTTAGCATTCTTTTACTCCCTCTGGTACCCCCAAGAAGGACACGATGCCATTTTCTGGTCTTATCTACCAATCTACCACTGCTGCGTTGCTTCTTTAAGTCAGAATTTCCCTGCTCCGTCTTGAATTTCTTGTATCTCCACTTTGCCCTTCCTTGAGAGGCCTTCTAATGTGACTCAGGTTCCTGTATAACAACAACAGCATTGACAGAGTGATGATTGTCGCTCTTTGGCTTTTATGTTTGCTTACTTTGGTCGGTGTTAGAATTGGCAGGAACACTTAGTTAAATGCAGTCTTTATTTTGCTGACTGCAGTCCTGAAAATGAGTGGAGAAAATCTCTCCCTGCATTTACAAGAAGAATTAGGAACAGGCCAGGGGATGGCATTGCAGTTTTGTTGCATAGCACATTTTGGCAACTCTTAACCACAACCATTACCATGCCCTGTGTGTGACAATACTGTGATACCAGATGTCCTTCAGCTGAGATTTACACCTGCACCGGAGCCAATGGGAGCGATGACACTGTGCAAATGTATGCTGCTGGCAATTGGTAGGGCAAGTAACACTGAGCCCTGTCAGGATTCCCAGGCTGCACCCGTGGCACTTCAGCCCAGTGTTAAAATGCCAGCACAATGCTTTGATGTGGTCCGACCTGTCTCTGGTAGATGTGCAACAACAAATGGGGATGTTGGTGCTGTGTATGCCTACAGCTCTGTCCTCCTTCAAATCACTTCCCAAGAGCAAAGGCTCTTCAGAACCTTTGCGTGCATTTATGGTGTGGACTGATGCAGACAAGGCTTGCCAGGACTCCCAGTATAGCCAGTCTGTCAGCAGCAAGAGGAGAAACAACTTTTGTGCTTTTAACCAAACTGATATTTCTGTTAAAGGAAAACCAAGATGGAAAAAAAAATTCTTCTTTTTGTGACTCTGATTATGTTTCATCTCAAACTTACTTTGAAAGAATTGTAAAAGTCAGTGAATGTAATCTTACACCTTCCAGAAAACCAAACTAACTCCTCTCAGATCTCCCAAGAACCTGCAATTTGTCTCTGAAAAAGTTCAGATTGATTTTGTGCATATTTTTTTTTTTAAAGGATGAATTTGGTTAACTTTTATTTATATTAACTATCTTCACATTATGTGGGACTAGAGTTGTTCACAAATGGCTTAGAAAACAAAAGACATTCCACCAGGAAGTGTCTTTGTTGCAAGTTTGTAATCAGTTTTTCACTTCAGCCATGCACGCTTCAGGCATGTGACAAATCCTATCGAGGGAAGTGTGTCTAAGTGTTTAATACTCTTAATTACAGGCTGTCTGCAGTGGGCAAATATCAAAGGCTGTTCAAAGGCTGAGTTTTAGCATTTTCTGAATGAGTAACATTGTGTGAGTTTTCCTTTCCAGTTTTCATCCAGCATCCTTTCTGCAGCAAGTTCAGTGGGTGCCCCAGTATGGCCTTTATTAAATTAACTGAATCACCTTAATAGCCCTCAGACAGGTCTGTAGATCATCAGCCTCTGGCAAGGCTGGCAGCATGTGCTTAAAAGAAGTCTAGCACTTGGAAAACACAGGTTTGAGCAAATCAGGTTTGCAGAGGGTGGTGCCAGTCTACTTTACAGCTGCTTCTCTTGTGAATTATTAACCACTAAGATTTTTTTTTTCCCCTCTAATGATCTATTAAACAGAAATTGAAATTGGTATTGACAATGTGTAATTTAGATATCTAACTTAGATATCGCAGTATCACAGTATCACCAAGGTTGGAAGAGACCTCAAAAATCATCGAGTCCAACCCATTACCACAGACCTCAAGATATCTAACTTAGATGTCTAAATTATGACCTTTGGCTCCAAAGAGGAAGACCAGAAAAAGAGGGATGGGAATTGTCTCCTTCCTCCCACCCAAAGAGCAGGGTCATTTATATTTGGGTAATTTCTAGCAGATACTGGTGCGATCTGCACTCAAACACGCAAGCCCCAAGGCTGTTGTAATCTCTGCTGCTGTGTATGAGAAGGCACTTTCTAACATCTGCCCCAGACCTCTGGTGCCCACTGAGCCTCTTCAGCAGATAAGATGAGGTTATCCCCCACTGCCTTTGAAACAGGGGGCACATATTTAGGCCCCCAGGTTGTGATGGTGTGCTAGCCCTGCCCCAAACCTGCCCTTTCTTGCCTGTAACCCTGCTCAAGTGATAACCACCACTGGGGATGGAATGGGTGTGTCTGGTCGTGTGGACTCAGACAGATCGCAACATGCCAGACGAGGTAATCTGAGCAATGCTGCTGTCTTACTGTGGTGCTGGTCAGTGACTTGAGCCAGATTTGGAAGAAACTGTCATATACAGTTGGTATGCAAATAAAAACTGGGCTGCATCAGAAGCAGTATGATCAGCAGGGCAAGGGAGGTGATTTTTGCCTCTCTACTCTGCTCTCATGAGACCCCCGCCTGGAGTACCGCATCCAGTTCTGGTGCCTCATAAAAGGGACACTGAACTGCTGAGCAGATCCAGAGGAGGCCATGAAGATGATCAGGGCTGCAGAACCTCCACTATGGGGACAGACTGAGACAGTTGGGGTTGTTCAGGCTGGAGAAAAGAAAGCTCCAGGGAGCCCTACAGCAGCCTTCCGATACCTGAAGTGGGCTACAAGAAAGCCAGGAAGGAACTTTTTCCAAGGGCTTGTTGTGATAGGATGAGTAGGAATGGATTGAAGCTTGACAAGGGTAAATTTAGACTGGATGTTAGAAACTCTTTACAGTGAGGGTTGTGAGACACCCAGGTCACCCAAGTGGTGGATGCCCTCTCCCTGGAGGTGCTCATGACCAGGGTGAATGAGGCCTTAAACAATCTGGCCTAGTGGAAGGTGTCTCTGCCCACATCCGTGGGGTTAAAATTGATCTTTAAGGCCCCTTCCAACCCAAACCATTCTATGAATCTGTGAATCTGACTATAAGTCAATTATCTGAGTGTATAAATAGTGGAGAGCCCAGGGCCTGCTGAGCTCTCCTGCACAGCAGTTTGCTGCAGGCCAGGATCCTTGCCTTGAGCAGGGATGTCTCTCATGGCTGCTCCTCAAGGTTGAGAGAGTCCTTGCTGCAACAGATTCTCAGTCATTAATGGAATGCTGAACTTTGAAATCCTGACTAAGTGATATAAAGGATTGATTGTACACATAAACCCCTTTAGACATAAACCACTGGCCAAGTGTGGGACTAAGTCTGAATGCAGCTGCACCTAAACCTCTCTCTGAGATGGAATGCAAAGGGGTCCTTTATGAATCTCATGACTATACAGGAGGGTCTTCCTGACAGTTGTGTCTGACCCTGTCTTCTATGCAGTAAATAATTAAGTGTTCCTTGCTGTTGAATGTTGTTAAACCACTGTCACATTTATTAAAAACTCAGTTAAGTGCCTTGCTTTATATCAATAAACCCATTGCTGCTTCTGTCTTAGGAGTGAAGTGCATCACTCCATTTGTGACACCCTTACTGGCTTTTCCCTTTCTCTAGGACAAACCACTCCAATTCCTCCAGTGTTTCCTCAAACTCTTGAATTGTCCAGCCAAAGCAGACTGCAGTATTCCAGCTGAGGGTTTACTAGCTCCATTCCTAACAGCAGAATAGCTTCCTTTGCCTGCCAAACAATACTCCTTTTTGTATAGCCCCCAGTACTGTTTCCCTTCTTGCAGTGGCCTGGCTGACTCCTGCTTGGTTTGTGATCTCTGCTAACCACCAAGTCTGTGAAAGCAGTGATGCTATTGGACCAGTAATTCCACAACCTCCATTCTTGTTGATTGTGCAGAGTCAAAGCACTTCCTTTCTCCTGTCATTTGCCAAGTTCATTGAGATCCTAGCCCTATCCTTCAGCACTTCCTAAGCCTCCCAGCCATTGGGTTTGGTGAGCAGGTAGTCTGTTCTGCCATCCAAATTATTTCATGAAATATCAAATTGGTACTGCAGAGATACTCCTGCAGAATTCTACTTGATGTCTCCAGCTCAGTTAGCAATGTACTCTTGCTAAATATTCTGTGGGTCCAATTAACATCCAATTGTGTACTCATCTGTTCATGTTTTCTGGACTTGCTTGTGAGGTGGATGGTCGTGTCAGAAGCACAGAATGTTAGCCATTGGAAGGCATCTCCAGAGGTCATCAAGCCCAACTCCCCTGCCAAAGCAGGATCACCTAGGGCAGGTCATACAGGAATGCATCCAGCTGGGGTTTGTAAGCCTCCAAAGAAGGAGACTCCACAACCTCTCTGGGCAGCCTGCTCCAGTGCTCCATCACCCTCACAGTAAAGAAGTGTCTCCTTGTGTTGATATGGAACCTTCTGTGTTCCAGCTTATACCCACTGATCCTTGCACTATCACTGGGCACTACCAAAACCAGATGGGCACCTTCATCTCGACACCCACCCCTCAGGTGTTTATAGATATTGATAAGATCCCCTCTCAGCCTTCTCTTCTCCAGACTAAACAGCCCCAGGTATCTCAGTCTTTCTTCACAGCAGAGATGTTCAAGACCCTTCAACAACCTCATAGCTCTCCATAGGACTCTCTCCAGCAGGTCTCTGTCTCTCTTGAAGTGAGGAGCCCAAAACTGGACACATTATTCGAGGTGTGGTCCCACTGGGGTGCAGTAGAGTGGGAAGAGACCTGCTGGACACATTTTTCTTAATGTACCCCAGGATGCCTCTTGGCCACAAAGGCACATTGCTGTCCCAGGCATCTGACATCTGTGGCTTTCCTGCTACGGACAAGTTACCTCATCAGAGCTTGAAATGACCTTATTTGATTTGTTTTAGGCAGTGACCTCACTGATAGCAATTTCTGTGTACTTAAATGTGTCCGTGAGGCAGAGGTTGAGATTATGACAGCAGATGGCGGTGGTGTCTTTAGCAGAGCAGAAGCTGAAGCCTATGCTTATGTGGAAACACCGCACAATGGCATGTTCAGGCAAGCATCTGTGACCCTTTCCTGGTGCCAGCCGTTGTTGTTCATCTTGGCTGCTTCTCAGGCACTTCTGTATGCAATGTATTCTGTGCCAAAAGGCTCAGCAAAGTCTCCTACCCCACCCGGAGCCTGCCAGGAGGAGATAATTCTACAGAATGCTGCTGAGAGAGAAGCAAACAAGAAACAGAGCATACCAAAGATTTATCTATTTTACTGAGAGTATTGGAAGCTCTTCAGAATGTGAGCAATGTGTGGTGCTGCATGCAGTTGCAGATGGTTGTGGCATCTGAAGCAGATCACATGAATTGCACATTTTCTCATCTCTCTGAAGCCAAAGCATCTTCATTTCAAACACTTAGGGAAACATTTGGAATCATTTCCCAAACAGTGCTGCGAGCCTGATCTAAAGTTCTACCTCAGTTTTGGGGTCTGGAGCAGCTCTCCTATGAGGACAGGCTGAGGGAGTTGGGGCTTTTCAGCCTGGAGAAGAGAAGGCTTCGAGGGGACCTGATAGTAGCCTTCCAGTATCTGAAGGGGGCCTACAGGAAGGCTGGGGAAGGATTATTTACAAGGTCCTGCNGAGGTGTCCCTGCCTATGGCAGGGGGTTGGAACTAGATGCTCCTTGAGGTCCCTTCCAACCTTACCATTCTATGATTCTATGATTCTATGAGTCTATGGCATTTCTGAAAGCTAGGGCTTCTCGCTCCTTGTATGGATCTCTGCTGTGCTGCACAGGAACAGCAAAACAACAGAATAAGCTGCCAAATGAAGACAAGCTAAAATGAACTGTTTCTTGAAACTCTGCTCCTCTGTCTATCACACCTCTTCATCTCCTCCTCTCCCTGCCTTGAAGAAAGAAACTCATGCCCAGATTACTAAGTACATCCCACTCTTCAAGATTAACAAATCCAATCTCTTTTGTGTATTATAGAATCATAGAATCATAGAATGGTAAGGTTGGAAGGGACCTCAAGGATCACCTAGTTCCAACCCCCTGCCATAGGCAGGGACACCTCCCACTAGTACAGGTCACTCAAAGCCTCATCCAACCTGGCCTTGAACACCTCCAGGGAGGGAGCAGCCACAACCTCCCTGGGCAACCTGTGCCACTGTCTCACCATCCTCACTGTAAAGAACTTCCTCCTAACATCCAGTTTAAATTATCAGGGAACAAGAATCAAGGCACAAACCCCTGCACCTCTCTGTCAGGTCAGTGTTATCCTGAGTGTTTCCTTTGCTTGTGTTCGGCTAACATAGCAAAGTTCAATGTAAAACCACACAGGATGGGGAATTTGATTTATTTAAAACTGATTTCACACCTGCTTTCTCTCACAAACTGTTCTCACTCCTTCTTTCATGTGTATGAGGACGGAGATGTGTTTGTCCAAGTAGCCTTTACAGAACTGTGTGTTGCAAGCGAGGAGCTGATGGTGACCCAGCACAGCCAGTCCCTTCATGGGCTGGGTGCAGGCAGACCTAGCTACTAGTAACAGGGTCCATCAACAATCCCAAACAAGGCAAAGTTAATGAATTAGGTCTAGGAGCAGCAGCAGATAGGACCAGAGACAAGGCATGAAACAAGGCTGCAATGTAGGTCTGAGGTCCACTAAGCAGATATGTCTGGAGACGAACTTGCTCCAGCACAGATCTAGGAGTCAGGGCTGGAGGAAAACTGCCTCCAACACTGATCTGAGATTCACCCAGGAGGCAGCCCTTGGTTTTACAGGTGCCCTCAGAAGCTGCACATCCCATTCCTTTGCCCCTTCCTGTTTTTCACACTTGTACACTGCCATTCATGCCTCATTCCTGCCAACCTTAATGTTTCTACGTCAGATCTCTATGGGTGTGTGGTCAGGGTAGAGGCTGGACCATCACTGTCTTTAGCTCATGGCCAGGTTCTAAACAATTCAATGCAAACCAACACTTCAGTCATCATCAGGAAGCTGATCACAAGCCAGTGCAGACTGAAACCAGCAGTGTAAGATGTTATCTCTGTGAAACAGAATTGAGCAAGCAGGCTGCTGCCTCCTACATGAGCTCTGTCTTTTGAGTGTAGCCCCCATATTGAGCACTTCACAGTAGTGTAATCTCACATACCATTTTCTCAGCATGGTTCTCTGCAGTGATAAGCTGTATTTACCATGCAGTTAGCATAGTCAAAAATCAAGAGTGTTATATTTAAAACTAATACAATAAATTCTTGATTATGTTCTACTGGTAAATCTGGCTTTGGGCAGCGTGCTGAGCCTCGGTGCAGGGATTGTGAACTTAGAAATAAAAACCAGAAGGTCATCTGGAGCAGTGGCATCTCACTTAAGCAAACAGGACTGTATATTTATTCCAGTACCCTCTCAGCAAATCATTTGGTTTCACACATTTAAGCTTTTATGTAATTGCTTGTTAGCTAAACTGAATTCAACCTCCATTTTGCAGATTTCATCTCTGATTTCCTAGAAGGAGGTTGTCAGTTGTGAAGCTCATTTGGTGTAACTTTATACAGTAGAGATTGATTGCACCCTCAGCAGGTTTGCAGATGACACCAAGCTGAGTGGTGTGGTTAACATGCCAGAGGGATGGAATGTCACCCAGAGGATGAAGAAGTGGATTAGATGAACCTTGTGGAGTTCAACAAGGCCTAGTGCAAGGTCCGGTACCTGGCTTGGGACACTCCTTGTTATCGATACAGGCTGGGGGATGATGAGATGGAGAGCAGCCCTGTGGAAAAGGGCTTGGGGGTGCTAGTGGGTGAGAAGCTGGACATGAGTTAGCAATGGGCACTTGCAACCCAGAAGGCCAATGGCAGCCTGGGCTGAATCAAAAGCAGCATGGCCAGAGTTGGAGAGAGGGGATCCTGCCCTTCTGCTCTAATTAGACCTCACCTGGAGTACTGTATCTAGCTAAGGGGCGCCCAACATGATGACATGGACCTGACAGGGGCACAAAAATAATCAGACTGGACCTGATGGGACAGGCTGAGAAAGCTGGGGCTGGCCAGCTTGGAGAAGAGAAGGCTCCAGTCAAATCTTGTGGCAGCCTTCCAGTACCTGAAGATGGGTCTACAGGAAAGCTGTGGAAGGACTGTTTAAAAGGGCAGGCAGTGGCAAGCCAAGGGGCAATGGTTTTAAACTGGAGCAGGGGAGATTCAGACCAATCATTAGGAGGAAGTTCTTTACTATGAGGGTAGTGGAAGACTGGAACAGGTTGTCCAGGGAGATGCTGGAGGCCCCATCCCATGAGACATTCAAAGTCAGGCTTGCTGGGGCTCTGAACAACCTGATCTAGTTAAGGATGACTGCAGGGGGGCTGGGCTAGATGACCTTTAAAGGTCCCTTCCAACACGAACCATCCTATGAACTTTGAGAGAGAAACCGCGTGGAGCATTGGAACGAACGATACAATCACTCCCCACTCTCCTTCAACAAAACTACCTTATTAAGAGTTGCACACTGAAGCAGGTCACCATTCCATCCCTGGTGCAAAAACTTAAAGGAAAAGCAATCCATTTTACCAGAGCATACCTGGGCAAATCTAATTCCATCCCAATAAATGAGCAGCACAAAGAGGATTGGAGCTTACCATGAAATACTGCAATAAAGGTCAGATTTGTAGCAAGCATAAATCAACATTCTTGCTTGGCTTAAGTGGATTTATGCCCATTTATACCAGGCAAGAATCTGGCTCATTACCACTGGATGAACTACAAATAGGGTGTCAAGCAGGAGTCTGAGTTTTAACACTTATTTCCTTGAGTTAAGCTTAAATCAGATTCTAAATACTTTGAAGACTTTTTGTTCACCATAATCGAGCAAAAAGTTAGTCTGGAAGTTGGTTCAATTCCCTCTCTCCAGTGTAAGATTTTCAGGCAATGTCTGTGCAATGTTATTAAACAGCTTGAGCAGAATGAATTGTTGCCAGCTTTTCTAATCCATACATTTCAGGTTTTGAAGTGCAGCCTTTGGGGCAACATAAATAACACAAAATGAACCGATCGATTGTCCGAGGTTGTGATGACTTGGTGGTGCTCAGCAGGAGATGATTTGATGTCAGAGGCTCATTCCCCTTTGAAGCACTCTCCTTCAAATCGTGTTGTGTGAATATTTTAACAGCCTGCAGCAGCACACAGAAATTGAGCAGAGTGCAGTACAGGGAGGAGCAAGCCCATGCTAGGATCTGCACAGGATTGCAGGAGAGGCAAGAAGGACCATCTGGCAGGCTTTGACATTCAACGTGGTCGCATTGTGCTTTTCTTGGAGCAGGCATCCCACAAACATTTGTGGATGGCTTAAGCCAGCACAGCTGCTGAGAGAAGAAGCCTCTGCTCTGCCTGCATTGCTGGCTTTTCCATCACCCCTTATTTGTGCTGGCATCAGGATCTGTACAATTGCACAACGAAGCCAACCAGGAACCGTTCGGCTGGAAGCAAACCTAACAACAACAACAAGTCAGTTCCCCTAAGGCCACAGCTTTCAGCACTGCAGCCAGACTGTTGTTCATTGAACTCTGCTCTCCCAGGGGGCTGGAGAAGAAGGTTAAGGTCGCTGCTCTGCAGAAGGATGGCTACCTGCCATTTTCCCTGTTAGATGGGCTCAAGTGGAGTTGGGACAATGGATTCCAGTCCCAAAACAGTGACTCCTTGCCCCTTAGCAGGAGCGGAAGGAGGAGAGGTAGGAACATCCAGGAGGGAAACCTGAGCTGCAGGGAATATTGCTGTTGGGCAAAGATGGAGATCATAGATCAAGCACCTGTTCTGTAAGATCTCCTTGAGACCAGCCACGCTCTGGCAAAATCAGATTTAGTTTGTGAAACCCAAAAATTGCTCAGCAGTTTCCCCACTCCCTGGGTTTCAATTGATGAGTAACGAATGATTTTATGCTGCACCATTCTCTTAATTTCCTTTGCTGTTACTGAAGTTAAAGTCTGCTCTTGGTGCCTGTAGCCAGATCCCCAAGCAAAGTCAGGCTCCTGGGTATCACTCATTACTGCAGAACGTGGAAAGTCCCACTGCTTGCTGCATATTGCTAGGAAGAGTAAAGACTTCTGAAAAAGTATCATTATTTGAACAGAAAGGTCCTTTTAAGTAGCAAATGTGTTCCAAAGTATTTCTACTGAAGCATTTGAAAACCCATGCATATTTAGAAGCAGAATAGCCTAGCTGCAGAATTCTGCTGTGGTACCTCAGAATCTTGAGGGAGGTCTGTGGCTGGAAGGGAAACTGCAGAGAAGCAGCAAGGAGCTGTGTTGATGAGCAAGCAGGAACACCCTCTGGGCATCCCTTGCCCACCTGGTCTGTCTTTTAAATGAATCACAAAGCAGAGGCCACTTGCAGATGTCAGATATCTCTTAGTATTTCCCACGATCACAGGAGGTTTGGTCTTCACGTCTTGTCTTTGCTAAAGGCTGCTCTTACTAATTCTGTTTCCTTTGTATAAATTCCCTGGCAGTTTTCAGTTCAGCCAGTTAAATAAACCATCACTTCCTGCCTCAAATGTCAACTATTGTGGCCCAGGGTTCCCTAAGGGTCTCGCTGCCTTAAGATCAGCTGCTTCACAATCTGAGCACATTCTTCCCCTTCTTTAAAGCATTTTCTCTGCTTTTTCACATGAGGACTTCCCCTGCACAGGAAATCCAGGCTTTAACAGCAAAGATAATAGGCAAGTCATTCTCTTCACCATCAGAGGGATTGCAGGAAGCAGTGCAGCTATGGCATTGAATCCTAGATTCAGCAAGATTCAGTTCATGTCATTCAGAGGAGATATTCTTTGGTTGGGGTTTCGAATGGTTGAGGGGCATGGGAAGTTAGGAATTGAGACTTGTACTCTCTTCTTGGGAGTTGGAGCCCTTCACCACCCTACAACATCTTTTTTTTTTTGGTCTCTCTTCCCAAGCTCTCTCCACATGTGGGTTTCTGCATTTCTGCTTTGTGGTAAACAACCCTGAAACCTCCTGAAGATTATCTCTGGACTTTTCTCTGAAGTTGAGGAGGTCAGGGCTCCTTTATCAGGCAAACTGCTGATCCAACAGCAATGTGCAAATAACTGCAGAGTTTGAGGCTGCAGTTACCTTTTAACTCTTTCCTGAGAATCAGCATGCTAGAGGTGGAGCACTGCTACCCTTCTTTCTGGTAAATAATATCAAAATGTCTCACAGACATTGCAAATGCTACCCAGCATTTGGTTAACGAATGCCACTTCCTCCTGCAGGTGCTGCTGCATTCGAGCAGTGGAAGGAAGGATGCCAATCCCTCTTGGGTCCAGTGCTAGAGAAATGAAGTGACTGACACAAACTGAGAAGCTTCCTGATCTACTTGTTCAGCAGCATGTGCTTTAGTTGGTGTGCAGGTCCTCTCCTGCCAGCCAGTCCCCTTGTCTGCATTTGGAGACAACACTTCTGCTGGGAGCAAAGGCCACAGATCTGTTTGCATGTTTTGAAACTTGATATAAGCAGCCAGCACGACTCAGAACACGGGGACTGACTCCTACCTAATGCACTCCAGAAGCAATGGTGTCTCTTGGACAGGGGAGTGCTCCACTCTTGACCATATTTCCAAGTGTCCAGATAGTCCTGGAGATCTCAGGTAAAGGCTGCCCTGTGGAGGGACCTGCAGAGTGCTCAGGGCCCTGGCTGTAAAGCTGGGCAGCTGCCCACCTCTGTAGTTAAGTAAGGAGGGCTTCTGCCCTCTGAGGCTCGGATGTTAGGAGAGCAGCCTCTGTCTGCTGCTTACCTGCAGGTCCTCTCTGTGTGGGCAGTAATGTAAGGAGCACAGTGCAGATTGTGGTGGCTTGTTTACACACTCACACAGTTAAAAGTTGAATCCCAAGCTCTTAGCCAAGTGCCTGTTTCACAACCAAGATCACATTGGGTAACTGCTCAGTCAGTGGGAGACCTCACTGATTTCTGGAGTTAACTGAGTGGTTTAAATCCTGTCATCGTCCAGGCCTCTGTCAGGTGGGAAAAAGATCTTCCTGATGTCTGCTTAGTATAAACTCTTGTCCCAAATTTTCCCAAAGCCCACACAAAACATCAAGCCACTCATTCATGGTTTTTGAACCTAAAGTGGTAAGAACCTCCTGATGTGCAGAGCAGAGTGAGCACTCTGGTGCTGGCCACGCCTTGCTCCTGCATTGCTTTTTCTTCTTCTCCAGAAGTACTCAGTTCTCTTTACCTCACTCTAGCTGTCTTCAGTTTCATGTCACCTCTGGCAATTGTCATGTAATACATGAGCTGCTGTGACACTGATGCAAACAAATCCCACTAATGGCAGCATCTTTCTTTCCAAGTTTGAGTGTTTACAGAAACCTGGCTCCTTCTTGAATCTTTCATTTAAAAAACCCTCTTCAAAACCCACACAGAAGCCCTCTCACTTCTGCAGCGTAGGGGTAAAAGATCTGAGGCAAATGTATCTATGTAAATGCTTACATTGATGTATACATGAACATCATCAAATAAAAACCTGGTGCCAGTTTTATTGGCATTTAAATTCCAGTGTGTGTGGTTTGGGAGCCTCTGCCTGAGGAGAGCCTGCAAATACTCAGGGAAAGGATTTATCTTTATTTGGAATAAAAGGAAAAGTTTACAACCTGCCTTGTGCCACAGAAATCTGGTTCTGGAAATAAAACTGGGGTATGGAATTGCTATTGACGTCTCCTCTTATTTACCTGTTTGCCTGCAATCCGGGGTAGAAAATCTCTTCCAGCTGAGCTGGGCCACGTTCAAGCCTTTGCTGATAATGGCTGAGGCAAATTCACAACTCTGACATTTAATGAGCACAAGTGATGGCTCTGAGGAGCTTGACAAGCTGCCAGATTGATACGTCTCTGTATGCCATCAGTGACTATTACATCTCATTTGTTTGTTTTTTTTCCCCCTGATCTCTGTTAAATTGATTTCTGGCCTTTGTTTGGCTATCTTGCTGAAGCACTGCAAAGTGGACATGAGATAGGAACAATGCTAAGCAACCAGATGTAAAAAAGGCTGGAGCAATAAGAAAATGTATTTGTTTTTCACTGTTTAAACATGATTTACCAGCTGGGAAACTCTCCTGCAGGATATATGGCAGTTCCATTAAACTAATCCAGAGCACAAACACATCACACGATGTGGTCTTATGAACTTGCCTCAGGCAAATACTCCTGTGTGCAGGAAGTGATATGGCTGGAATGGCTTAGGTGATGGTCACTGGAGGCACAGGTGGTAACAAAGGGCTGTCTAGGAGCAGTGGGATATTAGGTCAGAGATGTCCCATCTAGGCAAGGCAACATTTTCCCTGTGTATGAGAGATCTCCATCCACCTGTCAGCAGCTGCTATGAGATCCTGTGGGATCACTGGAGCACTGGCAGAGCCAGGGCTGGTGTTGGGACAGAGTTGAGAAAAGTGCCAGGAAAGAGAGGACTTCAGCCAGCTGTCTGGACTATTGCACAAACCCCAAATTTGTGCCATAAGCACAAAATTAAAGGCCCTAAATACAGGCAGCTAAAGCCCAAAAGCCCTGCTATGGTGGATCATGAGGCACTGCACTTCTTACTTCTTGAGTTGCACAGCCTGGCCCTTCTCATAATATTTGTCCTGCCATAGTGTTGAGTTGTCAGACACTGTGGTCCTGTTGGTCTGCTCCATCAGCTAAGACATTTCTGCCACTCCTCCAGTGATGAGGAAGATAAGGACTGTTATAGAGCTAGGAAAAACAGGCTACCTGCTGCACTGCTGTTGTTTAAACTGAGGCACTTACTTGGACAAGAAACTTGAGGTGGGCACCACTTGAAAAGGCTGAGAGAAGATCATTAATTGCAGGGTTCGCCAGTGCATCCCTACCCTACTGCCTGGTATCCTGCCTATGGATGTTGCCTTTCCTTTCATAAATCCAAACCCTGCATGCTTTCCTTATGAAAGCCTCTTATTTTCCTGGTCTGGGAAAGAGCACATGCCCAAGCAGAATGCCATAAATTGTGTCAATAGGTGGGATAATGTCACCTGGGCATTCACTTCCCAGTAAACTGCTCCTATTTGCACTATCAGAAGGGAACTTCTGATGCAGCGGATCTCATTGTTTTGCCCCACTTTGGCCTCTACTGTGTCTATTTTGACATGTGCAAGATTAAACACCTCCACTCCCACTATTTTTGGCCTTCCCTGACTTCCTCCAGCCTTATGCCCACCTCTTATTGCTGTCCTGTCCCTCTTAGTCCAACACCTTGGCTTCATGATTGCTCTCCTGCCCAAGCCAGGCCACGTCTTCAGCTCAGTTACCCAGAGAACAGCATCAGGGAAGTGAGCAAACCATTTGCCCTACCACTGGCAACCAAGCTGGAAAGGTCCCAGTCTGCTTGCTGAGCTGCACCCAAGCCACTGATGCACTGCTCTCAGCTCAGGGTGTCCATTACAGACCTCACCTGGAGTTCCCCTGTCTCAGCAAAGTGGCTCAAACCCTGTGTAACAGAGTCTTGACTCCAAGAGGTGAGGTTACTTCCACCATTGAGTCAACAGCTCATTTGTTTTACACCTGAGGTTCTGGAAAGTTAAAGGATGAAAATGGCCACTGCTCACTATTGGGGAGGGAAGAATTTTTACTTTCCTCTGTAAGACTTAGTTATAGGCTTGTGACTTTGCAAGCAAAATCCATCAAAACCGCCTCATTCTGATTCCTGTCACACCCTTTTCTTTCTTTTCTGTCTTGATTTTACAAGCTGCTATTTTAATAACTGTTTGCAGCTGAAATCAATGCCGTGGAACACTGAAAAGGCTGAAATCCCAGCTTTCCCAAGGGAAAACATTTCCCCACCCATCCCTCTGGGACAGGGTAGCATTCAGCCATGTGTCTGTTCAGCAGCTCTGGATGCCTCTTGGAGATGCAGCTTTTATCTTGCCTCCTTCCCTTCTGGACATGGTAATTCACAACCACAGCACATTTACACACCTCCACGTGCGTGGTTCTGCCTTAAATGCAAGGACCTCACAAAGCTGAGCTATAGGGAGATGTTGTCCTTAAACACTGGTGTATGTATTACATTACTGGGGGCTATTTTTAGAAGCTGTGGTTGCAACCCTAAGTCACCTCTGAACTTATAGTCACAAAACTGAAACTGAAAAACAAATTAATTGGATCCCCAGACTGGCCAAAAAGGAATGCTGTCTCAATATTTATGGAACAAATAAATGTAAACAATGGTTAAAAATGTCTTTTTGTTCTCTTTGGTTAAATATAAACCTCCTCTGCTACTGGTTTTTAGGCTGTGCATAAATGTCCCAGCATCCATTCTGGGAATAATTGTTGCTGGGAGTTGTTGTTTTTGTTTTGTTTTGTTTTTAAGGTCAGTGCCACAAAACTGTTGTGGCTATTGCAAAGTGCAAGGGCTGGCTGCCAGGTTTTACACCATTTTTGTGGGCATGAACCTTTTTTTTTTTTCACTGAAATAGTTTTGACTTTTGTGTACCTGTGCTGAAATGAGTTGCTGCAGTGGTAGGCAGAAGAGCATCAGCCTGCTAACGCACAGTGCTCTTGGCCAGTTTGACAGTCAACCCAACCCCACTCAGTTCCCTAGCTGGTGGAGCAGTGTGGTTTCTCAGCAGGCTGCTGTCTCAGCTTTGTGCTTTGCTGTCTGTGAATGCAAAGGGGCTTTTCCACATGTCTGCTTCGAGGGGACCTGATAGTAGCCTTCCAGTATCTGAAGGGGGCCTACAGGAAGGCTGGGGAAGGACTATTTATAAGGTCCTGCAACAACAGGACAAGGGGCAATGGGTTTAAACTGGCAGAGGGGAGATTTAGACTGGATGTTAGGAGGAAGTTGTTTGCAGTGAGGGTGGTGAGACAGTGGCACAGGTTGCCCAGGGAGGTCGTGGCTGCTCCCTCCCTGGAGGTGTTCAAGGCCAGGTTGGATGAGGCCTTGAGTGACCTGTGCTAGTGGGAGGTGTCCCTGCCTATGGCAGGGGGTTGGAACTAGATGCTCCTTGAGGTCCCTTCCAACGTTACCATTCTATGATTCTATGATTCTATGATTCTGTGATTTTAAGTTTCTTCACACCTAGCCTGTCCCACTGCCTTTGCTTTTCAGTTACTGTTTCTCAAATGGGCCCCAACAACCCCTCTTTGGCATCTCAGAGGGGAGGCACAATTGCATTATTGTCCCCAGTGAATGCATTTTCTCATACATGTAGCTGAATGGGAGATTATTTAAATACCTTAAACACTCTCCTAATGGGAATAGTGACATGCTAGGAATGGCAGTACAAGAGAATTTATATTCAGACTGATGAATTTCACTGAATGAGTAATCAACACTCCATCCCTTCCTACAAGGTTAAACAATTTGGTAACAAAGTGGTTACCCTAAAAACATCATTTGACTGCATGAAAACAAACAAACAAATGGAAGCCCAAGAATGGTGACTTTTAGATCATGTGCAAGCTCTCCTTGTTGCCCCACTTGTCCCTGCCCCATGCCTGTCCCAGCCATCCTGGAACAAGTTGCCCAGGGATGTGGTTGAGGTCCCATCCATGGAGACATTCAAGATCAGACTGGATGTGGCCCTTGGCAGACTGATCTAGTTGGAGGTGTCCCTGCTCACTGCAGGGAGGTTGGACAAGATGTTCTTTGAGAGTCCCTTCCAACCCAGTGCAATCTGTGAATCTGTGAATCCTGCCTCTCTCCTCACCTAGGGTCATCTTGATGCTGATGTCAATGCCAGTGCTCCAAAGCCCTTGCTATGAGCCAGATCAGGGTGGGGGAGATTTGGTTAAAAAATGACCCAGCAAAAAGATGTTCTCTTGCATGCTTGTTTGAAAGAGCGCTTGGCTTCCCTGTGTGATTCATGAAAGGTTGTGCCAAGGTCTGTGCTGGCACAAGGGCAGGGAGGAGCAAGAGGGAAACGCAGCAACCCAGGAACAGAGAAGGAAATTATTGCTGCTATTGCTGCCAAATATTGTGTCTTCTGAATCCACTGCATTAGACCAGAGCAGCCAAAACAGCACCTGTAGCCTGTACCTTAGCAAGGCTGTCCCATCTTTACATCTTTGTTTAGAGCCTCATTTTTATCAACAGGTTGGTCAGTTGATTGCTACAAAGTCAATTATCTACAGCTAAGTCAGTGTATAGTCATCTAATCTCATCTAATAATTTTAACGTACACAATCTCATTTGCCTGTCATCATATTCACATTAATTCATCAACACTTTTGGTTGTTTTAACTAAAAAAGCCTTTAAGCAGCTCTGAGTGATTAAGCTTTGTTGCTGCTATTCTTTTTTGCATCCTCCAGAACCATGCTTTTCCTTTTACTGTTTCTTCCCTGCAGACTGTTTGTGTAATTAATCTCACTGGGCTCTATCAGAAGCCTGTGAGGTGAATGCACAGACTTGGATTAACTTGAACAAGCTGCAGATGAGGCCTCCTGTAAATGCTTTAACAGGCACAGGTCGAGGACTTGAAATGAAGACCACCTGCTTTACCCTGTGTTTCTGTTGTTATTTAAGCCAGCTCCACCAGACCAATGGTACTGATGCAGAAATGCAAACTGTGGTAGGCACAGCACTGGAAAAGAAAAGTCGGTGCCACATTTACTAGCAGAGTACTCAGAAATGCCAACCACAGCACAGGGTACCCTGTGCCTCACTCATGCACCTATCAAGAGACAGACAGAGAGAAATAAGCAGACAGTCTGTGGCAGAACTGAGACTTCAATGCCAGTCATGTAAGTGCAAGTTTAGTGTCTGTCCCCATCCCCACGTCCAGCTATGCCTCCCACTCTGCTGAGGTGCAACAACACATGTACCTGCACAAGTGCAACACTTTCTAATCACTGTCTGATCTGATAATGTTACAGGAGGCAGAACACTAATCCAAAAGGGAGGGCTGGCCCTTGGGTGGTTCTGTCAACCCCAGTGCCCTCTGCTTGCACAGCAGCAATTATGGACTCTGCCACTGGCAGCAATGAACAAGTCTTTCCAGTGTTTCCCTCATAGGAAGACTTCACAAAGATCATGTGTAGATGTCTCACAGGGCTCAAAGTTTCCTAATCCATTTGCCATTCCACTTTTCAGCATTATCAGATGTGCTGCAATATCCAGACTTAGAGGAGAGGCTGGAGCTGAAGAGACTTTTGCTGACCATTTTATGCCTTGCTAGAAAGCAGCCGCGCATGAGTGAGTGTAGTAAAAACACAAAAACTCCTGCTCAAGTCGAAGTACATCCTTGTTCCCATTAATTACTCAAAGCAAAACATGGCACCACTCCTGCTGAAAGCTATACCATGCTCTCCTGGAAGGGCAAAGTTAGCCTGGACTGCTAAAAGAGCTGTAGTTTTTCAGAGCAGCAGCACAAGCACGCGTGAGTTACCATGAGCTGAAAAGCAGGCGCTAACAGTGGACTGTCAAGTCAGCAGGTCTGGACAGACATGCTGATCTCAGCACCTTTACTTCACAGCCTAACTACACTGTTGTCTCCTGACTGTTCCCACCACAGGAAAACAAATTAATGTTAACCATCCCTAGTGTCACCCACTCATAGAATGATTTGGGTTGGAAGGACCTTAAAAGATCATTTAGTTCCAACGCCCCTGCCATTAGCAGGAACACCTTCCACTAGGCCAGGCTGCTCAAAGCCTCATCTACCCTTGAACACTTCCAGAGATGGGGCACCTATGACTCTTTGGGCAACCTATTCTGGTGTCTCACCACCCTCACAGTAAAGAATTTCTTCCTAGTGTCTAACCTAAAGCTATCCTCTTTCAGTTTGAAACTGTTACCCTTTGTCCCACCACCACAGTTCCTGATAGACTCCTTCCCCATCTTTCCTGTTTTAATCCAGAAGTATTAAAAACTAAAAAAGCTGTAAAAGAATTTTAAAACCTATTTTTAGTGATGAAGATAAATTTCAAATCTCTTCTTTAAGCTTCTCAGGCATTTGTAATTCACCTTCTGATCTAAATCCAGATTCAGTCATTTCTGCTGGATTCTTTGGCCACTTGCTGACCCTCTTCTCAGAGGCTACAAGAACTCTGGTGACACACAGAGCTTCTGTGCCAAGCAGGAAAACAAATCAAAACTCTTTTATCTGATAGCAGTGAAGAGAAGCACTTTGGACTTCTCCTGAAGGGTATATGCTGAGTTTCATTATCTTCTATTTGCATTTCTTTTTTGCCCTATGGAAGAAAGATTAGTAGAAAGCCAGCTTAGGTCTGTGCTTAGCAGGAATGCAGAAGATAATAGCTGTAAGGACACATTATTTACTTGATCAATAAGAGTAACTTTGGAGTGCAGTCTAATGTGCTTTCTGAATAACTGTCTTAGGCTTCAGCTCCTAAGGGCTGCCCAGCTCTCAACTGAATTTTTAAATGACTTGCCTCCTACAGGAGCAGGAATTCATAGGCACCATCTGGATCTTCCTCTGTAAAACAATTTCTCTTCAGCTAAAAATCTTCAATAGACTAAATGCAAATTACAGTTTAACCATCTCAGCCTTGCAGAAGGTGACACACAGGACACACAAAAGAGGAATTGAGATCAGACAGATTGGCTACAGTCCAGTGAGCAAGGTACAACTGTTGGATTCTTTGCTAAAGTGAAAAATGCCTGTCAAAAAGCTGTCTGGTTCTAAGGCAATCAGACAACCACCCCGAGAAGGGAACCACTGGTAACCAGCTCTTTGTGTTTCTCAGGGCCTGAAGTTGTTTCCCAAAGATAGCAGTTAACATCAGCTTTGCCCATTTCTGACTAATTTCTAATGTTCCTCTGTATTTCACTCACAGGCAAGTGCCTGAAGTTGGATATTTTTAAGGTATACCTCTGGAGGAGCCGAAAAAAGTCCCAAATGAGCTTAAAATATTTCCATACTTGAAAGAACAAAAACTAAAGACCCTAACCTCATATCCCCATGCTCCTGGGACAGAGCTTTTACAGATGCAAACATGAGCTTGCTGATGCCCAGGGAGCAGGAGGGGTCAGGAGGCAGCCTAACAGCCTTGTTGTCCCAGCCTGGTGCTACCACACTGCTGCTTGACCTAAAACATCCTCTTACTTTCACTGTCTGCTGTTGGCAGCTGTGGTAAAGCTTTGGTGCACCAGGTGGAAAGGACTGGCACCAGCACCAGCAGCTCCCCTTCCCATCAGAAGACTCAGGCCCTCTATTTGCAGCATTTGTCCTTCCTGTGCCCCTGTCAGAACCACAAACACTGAAGTACTTTGAAGTCTAATGGCTTGGCAGAATAACTGAGATGTTAAAAACCCACTAAGAGTGGCAGGGGAAATTCAATGTCTCTGAGGATGGCATTGCAGATATTTATGGTGATGAAATGCTGGCCAAAATTCGAGGCTATGCTCTCTGGTTGAGCAGCTTAAACCAGGGGAAGCACAGGGGCAGTGTGGCTGAAAAAGGAGCTCCTCTTGAGTTTGTGTGCTGCAGCACCTGTGACATACACAGACAAAAAGGCGATACTCCGGGTAAGAGGACGGTGCTGGTAGCTATCCTAAGCTACTCTCCTGGTGGCTGCATGGGTGCATGTCTGTCTGCATTTGCCTGGTGAAACTGCCAACTGTTCCAGTTCTGGCTGGAGGAGACCAGAGCAACCATGCTGGGAGCAGAAATTCCCAGGCTGGGCCACAGCGTGACCAGCAATGCTGAACTGCACTGCTGGAAGAGAGCCCAGGGCCTGACAGCATGCCCAGGAAAGAGAAAACCCTAAGGGAAAGAGAGCAAAACAGACCAAAAATAAATGTGAGCAGAAGGGGCCTGCAAAGGCTCCCTTACATGGGCTGGTAGCTGCTGGCTCCCACCTTTGGCCCAAGTGTTCCTGAGGGTACCTGAGACTCAGAAAGCTCCTTCCAATACCGACTTTGTTCTCTCTGCCAGCCCCTGGTCACACCGTACAGCTCCCACCTGCCTGTAGGTGGTGTGTTGGCCTTGGACACAGGGCAGCCCTGTGCTGGCAATCACCCCTGTGCTCCAGAGCCAGGTCTCCACCAAAATTCTCCACCTGCCCACACGGAGTCTCTCATGGTTCTCCCGAGCTTCCTGCAGGTCTTTCCTGCAGAGCTGTGGGCTTCACGGCAAGATGCTGACACAGCAAGTGGGAAGGCACAGTGAAAAGGTTTGAGAGGTCCAAGCAATCAGCGTGGCTACATGGGAACAACATGGATGTTGGAAAAAGCAAGCCCAGCTGCTCACTTCCAGTGCTTTTCCTGGAGCTGTACTGTATGGGGCTGTAACTTTTCCTCCATTTCTTTCTCCTAAAGATGAATTTATTGTTTCAGGATGGGTTGAGGGAGTGGGGTTTGAGCTCTGAAGTTACAGGAGAGAAGGAAACACTGTGTCTTGTCTTTCCAGTTCTTTATAATTATTTGGCTTTCTGAGTCTTCCCCAGGGGAGTCTTCACTTCCTTCTGCCAATTATATACAGAAACTAATCACCCTGATTCACATCCTGAACATGTGCCAATGAGGTGTCTGTAAGGCAAGTGGGGTATGGTCTACCCAGGGCACCCTGAACTCATCCCAGACAGGTAGTTCAGTGAGGATTTCCTTTAGTGCCAAAGTTTGCTCAAAAACTCCCTCCCTTCCCCACCTCAGGCTTCTCATTGACCCTCTCCTGGACTTCTCCAGCCTTCAGTTTTTCCTTTTTAATTCAGCAAAGACCCAGAGAGAGTTACGTGTGCACAACAATGAGATCAAAGAAAGAAGCAGGGATGGCAGGGAAAGAAGTGCCTGTCCTCACTGAGCCTCTGCAAAGGGCTTTTAGGTTCCAGTGATGCCTCTGGAGCTGAAAATACAGGTGGTAAGTGCTTTGTGATTCCCAGGTGGCAGTGTTAGTGTCAAGAGTCAGGTGTGATTCTCTAATACATTAAAGTGAGGGCTGTGCCACAAGGTCTAGTCTGGGACTATGAAAGTCCCTTGTGTCACTTTTGCAGTGAGAGGCCTAAAATGCCAGGTTTGGGTGGTTTATTTCTCCTGGCTGGCTCAATGCAGCCAAGCATGACCTACCCAGAGCATTATGAACACAGCTGAGTCTGAACTGTAGGCTCCAAGACAAAGCCATTTTCAGTGAGGACCTTTTTATAGCCCACACATGAAAAAGAAAAACTCTTTTGGTCCCCTTCATCTCTACTGGGTTTGAATTTGACTGTGAACAGCCTGGCAGTCAGGTATGCTGAGCACACACAGAGGGGAAAGTCCCCCTCACTGTTACCCTGCTCCTTCAAGAACTGCACAGAAGCTGGTTCTCCCCTATCTAAGCTTTGACAAGACTGTAGAGCAATTTGAAGAGATATCTGCTGAAGCTGCTTCACATCACAGATGAAACTGTCTGAGCTGTACGGGATTTTATTGCACACCCTGTGGCTGTCCCCCATGGGCCATGTAACAGCAGGAGGGACAGACCACAGTGCTACTTTGCCACTGGTTTTTGTTCCTCTCAAGCTATTTTGGGGGTCTTTCCCGATGACTTAACAGCTCTTATGGTTTCTGCCCATATCTGTGGGGAAATCAGGTGCTGATTCAGCTGTGGCTGTCTCAGGAAGGGGAACCTGAGTTTAGCTTTTGAGGAGGCAGGCCAACCTCCAGCCTCTCCTGTTCCCAGGGGAACCCCAGAGCCAGGGATGAAGACAAAGTACAAATTTCAGTTTCAATTCACTTTTTTGAAATAGTGCCTTTTCAAAAACCAGTTTCCATAGTGATAGGGAACTGTGGCACCATTGTGATGGTCCAAAAAAGCCCTGGCTGAGTATTAGCCAGAAATTCAGCCTCGTGGCCAGCTCCAGAGCAGCCTGCCCCCAGCCCCTGCTGCCATCACAGTGGGGCTCTGCTTCAAACACGTCCCTGCCCATCAGCCACACTTTCAGCTGCCTGTGGCTGTGCTACCCCTGAGCACTTCAGCTTAGTTCCATCACAGATAAAATGATGTGTTTCCTCATACGGCGTGGTTGGGCTTAGCTATATCCAAGCTTACTTTGCCACAAAGGGAAAGGCCAGATTTGCAGACAGCTTTCAGCCATTGTGTCCTGCTGCAGACTGGTGTGTAAAATAGGAAATGTGCTCCTGATCACCTGGCTAGTCAGCAAAGGAAGAGCCCAGCTGAAAGCCCAGGCAGGTCCCATTTAATTCTTGTTTCCCAAACACACTGCCTTTCTTCCTGTTATCTGTCATACTGGGTACCTCCAGCCATCTGCAGACATCCCAGAAGGACCAGAGCAACCTCACACAATCATCTCATTCTCCTGGTCCTTGCTGTAAGAGGGAAGCAGCGTGCCAGAGAGGCTCGCAGCACCCGCCAGGACCGGCTCGGTGCCAGGCAGCAGAGGCTTGCAAGGTGCCACCGCTCATTCACAGTGCTTGTTTGCCCTCATCCTTCCTTATCTGCTGGGTTGTGTTGCACTCTAGTATGCAAAGAAACACAACCCCAGCACTCTTACAAGTCAAGTCTCAGCTAAAATGACAGGTACCTGCCCAGTGCTTGTGTTGCTGGTAGCTGTTAGGTAGTGTGAATGACACTTGTGTGAGCAGTGGAGAAAAGAGCAGTTGTGCTCTCTGTACTGATCTCAGGAACCCTTTCAGCAGGGCTGGCACTTAGGCCTTTCCTCAGGACTACATGAGGCCATGGACATCAATGCTGGTCTCTGTTGCCCGTGGTGACATTCGGGGTGAATGCTGCTTTTCAGCTGACCCAGACAGACAGACGAGGACCAGGATGCCTGCCCGGGGGCGCAGGACGTAATGGCCCCAGCAGGTACTGCCGTGCATGCAGGGATTTCCAAACAGAAAGGAGCTGCACCAGGGAGCTGGCCAAAGTTCTTCTGGCTCCTAAGGCAGGGCACCAGCCACGTTTTCCAGCCCCAAACCAAGCAGTATCTCTTTCATGTTTATGATAAACCAATATATTTCTCAGATATTTTACAATCCTTATTCCCTTCCTACTCCTATTTTTACCCACCTATCCATGTGACACTTTGGGAGCTGAGACCACAAGCAAGAAGACAGTGTGGCTGGTAGGAAATGTAGTTTTTGTCTTGCTGTTTCCTGGTAAATCATTAGGAATGGCATAACCAGACAAAAAAATGTCCTCTTCAGGTGCAACATTTTAACTCAGATGAGAAAAGGTATGTTCCACAGGAAAGAAAGCAGAAAGAGAGGCAAACTTAGAGCAGTTCTTATAACACTGTTTCTAATGTAAAGGTAGATGTATTCATGGATGAGAAGCTCGATGTGAGCTGCCAGTGTGTGCTTGCAGCCCAGAGAGCCAAATCGTATCCTGGGCTGCATCAAGTGTGGGCAGCAGGCTGAGGGAAGTGATTCTGCCCCTCTACTCCACTCTGGTGAGACCCCACCAGGAGTACTGCATCCAGTTCTGAAGCCCCTGTTACAGGAAAGATCTGGACATGCTGGAACATGTCTATAGAAGGGCCACAAGGATGATCAGAGGGGACTGAGCTGCTCCGCTATAGAGACAGACTAAGAGAGTTGGAGCTGTTCTGTCTGGAGAAGGCTCTGAGGAGACCTTATCATGCATTCCAGTATCTGAAGGGGGCCTACAGGAAAGCTGGGGAGGGACATTTTAAGGTGTTAGGTATGGATAGGACTAGGGGCAATGGAGCAAAATGAGAAGTGGGTAGATTCAGATTGGATGTTAGGAAGAAGTTCTTCACTGTGAGGGTGCTGAGACACTGGAACAGGTTGCCCAGGGAGGTGGCAGCAGCCACATCCCTGGAGGTTTTTAAGGCCAGGCTGGATGGGGCTCTGAGCAACCTGATGCAGTGTGAGGTGTCCCTGCCCACAGTAGGGGAGCTGGAACTAGATGATCCTTGAGGTCCCTTCCAGCCCTGACAATTCTATGATTCTATGTACTGCACCAGGCCAAGGGTTGGTCCTAAGGCTGACAACAGCTAAGTACTGCAGAGGCCAAGAGGATAGATATATTTGCTTTGTATAGTCCCAGCCTCCAGCAACCAGCAGCTCAGGGATTTAATGAGACAGAGCTGAAACTGTGTGTATCTTGCCAGGACAAGCTGAATAAAATAAGAATTAGGTATCTCTTGAAAATTAACCATTAGGATTCACCAAAACCTAAACAGTGCTCCACTGTCTGATGGTTGTGAGCAAAGGCACTGTCATAGGGAGGTACTTCCTGCAAGAGACAACATTTTCCTGTGCTTCCTCAAGACCTTCAAGTGACCCTACTGAATTGTTAAAATTCCATTAGAAAGTGGCTGCTGGGAACATGTGCAATATATAGCTGCTAAGATCAATGGCAGTCTTGCTGATTTAAAATCAATGTATTGCTTGCTGATGGTGCTGGCAGTGTTCTCCTCTGGGAAATGTAACAGTGACTGGCTTTAAATAAACATAGTGGTAAAAAAATTTATCTGAACTCATTAGTGACTCAAACTGATTTTAAAGTAAGTCAGATTGCCCACAGACAAGACTTTGAGGTGGTCAGTGACTCTGGATGCTGCAATTTAGGGTGGGCCACTGGAAAATACCATAGAACAGAGCAGAACTTCTGAAAATGCTCTGTGAAAAGGTACTGAGATCATCCACTGTAAGACACTGGTCACAGAATCATAGAATTAGCCAAGAGACCTCCAATCTCATCCAGTCCAACCTATCACCCAGCCCTATCCAATCAACCAGACCATGGCACTAAGTGCCTCATCCAGTCTTGTCTTTAACACCTCCAGAGATAGCAACTCCACCACCTCTCTGGGCAGCCCATTCCAATGCCAATCACTCTCTCTGTGAAGAACTTCTGATATTCAGCCTATACTTCCCTTGGCACAACTTGAGACTGTGTCCCCTTGTTCTGTTGCTGGTCACTTTTGAAAACCTGAGACAAACAACACCAGGTTACTACAGCTCTATGACCAGCATTTACCTTTTCTGGGCTAGTTCCTTGATGCCCTCCTAGTTTCTGGCTGACCCTCATCCCATGTGATGCCATGCATTCATGATGGAAACAAGCCCACCAAAAGCTAAAATGCCACCAAAAAAGTTGGTCTCATCCACCAATCACCAACACTTGGCTTTGAGTGGGGCTGGGATACTCTCTTCTTTAAAGTTTCTCACTCATCATGAGTAGAATTTTTCTGCCAGGTGCTCAGTTAGATTGCTATAATCAAAATAGACATTAAAGCATTTCTACTCCCTAAGATCTCTTTTGTAACCTTTCATTGTGTCATTCCCTACAAACCATCTGATGATGTTTCACAGGACAAGCCTTCACCTCTCTTCATGCATGTTGTAACACTCCAGCTACTGGCCAACTCCACCTCCTCGTCATAGAGAAATAAATCATTAAATGACCAGTGAATTGATCCCTTGGATAAATCAGAGCTCTTCTTGGTGGGATTCTAACCTGGCACAGCCAAGTGAGGAACAGAAATTGGAACTGCATCAGAACTTTTGTTTGAGGTAGGCTGTTGCAGATTTTTTAAATTTAAGAACACTTCTTGAGTTATTTGAACTTGTTAGATGTTACATGCAACAGCTTTGAAGGGCACTAGAGAGATATAAAACTGCTGGGTAACAAATGGGAGGACCTGGAAGTCACAACTACAATCTAGTTGCTATCACTGAAAAGTGGTGGCACAAATCATACAACTGGAGCTCAGCAGCCAATTGTTCAGAAGGGACAGGCAAGGACAGAGGGGTAGGGGAGTTGCTGTTCATCTAAAAAAAAAATTTTAAAAAAAATTGATTGACTGCACAGAACTGTCTTTGAAAACCAGTGCTGAACAGGTTGATAGCTTATGAGTAAAGAATGAGGGGCCAAGCCAACAAAGGAAAACACTGTGGTTGGTGTTTACAGGCCACCTGAGCAAGGGGAGCCTGTTGACTGTGCTTGCGTGCTCTGATCCTGCTGGGACACTCCACTCACACCCATACCTCCTGGGAAAGCAGCACACCAAGCTGTAAACAACCCAGAAGACTCCTGGAGTGTGTCAGGGATCATTTCTTAATCCAGGTGACAGACAGCCCAACCAGAGGAGAAGCATTACTAGACCTGCTGCTTACCAACACAGATGAAGTAATGGCAAGGCTGGTAGCAGCCCAGGCTGCAGTGATCATGCCCTGGTGGAATTCATAGTCTTGAAGGACGTGGGCCAGTGAAGAGCAGAGTCAGGACCCTGAGTTTTAGAAGAGTGAACTTTGCATTAGTGAATGGGATCCCCGAGAAACAGCACTCAGGGATAAAGGAGCTGAACAGAGCTGGCAGTTCTTTAAGGAAATTCATCTTAGAGCACAAGACCTCTTGATTTCCATGGGGAAGCAGAAAAGGAAGGCAGGAGACCAGCATGGCAGAGTAAGGAGGTCTGGGTCAAACTGAAGTTTAAGAAGTCAGTGCATGGACAATGGAATCTGTGATGTCTGTCCTGGGAAGAATAAAAAATGCTGCCTGGGTGTATAGAGGCAATCAAGAAAGCAAAGAGTGAGTTGGATATGAATATGGCAAGGGATGCAAAGAATAGTGAGAAGAAGGTCTTCTGCAGGTGTGTTGGAGTGAAAAGAGAAATTAAAGAGTTTGTTTTAAGCTGAAGAGGAAGGACTAGACTGGATATATGGAAGACATTTTTAATGATACAGGTGGTTAGAGACAGGTTGTCTGGAGGAGCTGTGGATGTCCCATGATCAGAAGTGTTCAAAGTCAAGACAGACAGGGCTTTGAGTAACTTGACCTAGTTGAAGGTGCCCACTGCTCACTGTAGGGGCTTTGGACTAGATGATGTTTAAAGACTCTTTCCAGCCCAAACCAGTCTATGATTCTATAAACAATTTAGATTTTATCATTCGCTTCCATAGGTGCAGGATAGAGAAATTTCTAAAAAAAACAAAAATATTTTTGCTTTCCTGTTAATACTTTTCCAAGATTTTAATGTGTTTGTTTTAGTGGCAGTTGGGATGTAAACCAACCATAAAGAAGTCAAGTCCATAATGGACGTGCCCTGTGGATCCTGCTCACACAATTAACCTTTCCCTGTACATGTATGGACATGCATATATGCAGCATTTATTAAGCCCAAAGAGCAAACTGATTTTATGCCTGGGAAGAAAACTTATAAATTCAAAGCCTATGAACAGATGATGAGTTGCCTTTCTGGCTCAGCAAATAGCCTGAAAAAGTGCACTCAGGAGGGGTGAGTTTGCAGTGTGTCCCCACTTCATTTCACTGAGATGTTGATTCTGCAGTCTATATTTCATACATTATTATCATTATAGGCAGTGCCATCATGCCTGGAAGCAAAAGCACTTTCTGAATGTCTCTAGGCATCAGGAAATAAACCTGTACAGAAAGGAAACAGACCAGTATGTCCTCACGTGCAGGGGGGAACACCAGATGACTTGACACAAGAAGTACCAGGAACTAGTTAGATGACCAGTATGCAAACCACAAACACGCCTAAATAGAGTTGGACATGACAAAACAGAAAGGCACTCTGGATGTGTCCTGCAGATGCCAGGAACTCTGCTGTCCCAGGATCTGGGTGCACTGTGCTTTGAACAGCCAGCAAGGAGATGACTCAGGAGCATAAGCTCCTGTAAGGAATAGCTGAAAAACCAAAGAGCTTTGTGGTTGTCTCAGTGTTTTCCAATAACACCCATATATTCTATGTCACGTGAATACCCACCTTTGCTCTGCAAAGGCAATCAGGTTTTGGAGGAGTCTGCCTTTTCTGAAATTAATCTAGTATTAAAATACCAACAATGAATTGTCACCTCATATTCAAGTTGCAATCAGGTTTTGAAGGTGTCTGCCTTTGAACTGTTTAATGAGGTAGAGTTCTGAGTGCTCCTGATGTCCCGGGCTTTGGGAAGCCCCAGCTAGGAGGAACTGGTGGAGTCCCTGGACTGACATTTCTCCAACAGGAGAGCAAATCAGTGGGAAAAAAGATACAGAGAGGGGAAGAAAAAATCTCAGGCTATTATTGAAATGTAAAGTGGTTGAATTCAAGAAGAAATAACACACCCGCATGAGCCACAGAGCTACTCTGCACAGACACAGGGTTAAGTGGAGCAGACCGAATGCCCTGGCATCCTCTGGAAGATAAACGGCTCTGTAGCAGCCTAGCTGAAGATAGGGCTGCTCTTGCTTGCTGTTCTTTCCTCCAAACACCACAAACACGGCCCAGCAGAAAGCATTTACAAACACAAACATGCACAAAAGTACTTAACGCTGTTTTGGTGCACCCAACCCCCACGAATTGATGCTCTTGTAATTACTGCTCTCTGCTTGCCTTCTGATAGCGAGCTAAAAATACCACACATCCCTAAAATTAGAAATATAGTCTATTTTTTGTTAAATCCCTGCATATGAGATAGAACAACATGTTGTGATGAGCCACATGAGATCTCTCTTGCCTGTACTCATCAGGAGAGACTACAATGCCACCAGCAAGGAAACCCCACCAAAACTATCATGCCCAGAGCAAGGCAGATTTGACTGTGTTACAAAGCCATCAATCCTCCCTTCCTTTTGTTTGCTTCATCTGTTGGTTTCTACAGTGGGAATGGATTTGTGCCAGGACCTGTTCTACCAGAACTTGCATCTAGATAAAAACCAAAAGATTTCTGCTCTATCCAAATCCATACTCCAAAGTAGCCCTAGCTTAGATTAAATGTAAAATATTTCTGTTGTTTGTCATTTGTGCAAATGCAGAATGAAATGTGAACCATTTCTGTTCTATCCACATTCCTCATTTATACTCCAGGGTGCCTCTCACTTACAAGGAATTACTTGTTGTTGATGTAGCACTTATTTTGATAGTGGAAAAATGGACATCATCCCATTAATAATCTTGTGAGTCACATGAAATTAATCTAGCATTAAATACCAACAATACATTGTTGCCTCGTATTCAAGTTGTAAAACCTTTGTCATAGGAGCTATCTCTTTAATACACAGAAATAGCATATTTGCTGTTAGGACTTCTGAATCTCTATTTTTAAAGGTTTGTGGAAGAAGCTGTCTGGAAGTCACAAAAGGTCAACCCCCTCCCATGCAGAACCAATAGAATTGAGTTCCCCAGTGCCTGTTTGAGATGGGACAGTCAGGACACGCAGATAGATTCCCCTTCACTTCTGATACGTTTCTCTGAGCATGAAAACTCACCCTCAAGTGTTAAGATGTTTTGAATGTCTGAATCAGTGACACAGAAATACCTTGTTTGTGAGACCAGGCCAAGCTTCAGCTGGTAACCAGTGATGACAGATAACTGCACTAGAAAAAAACCCATGAATGCAAAGCTGCATCCATTCTAATATCATCTCCACTTTTGGAGCAGCAGAAACAATACCTGAATGCAAATGTGCCCCTAAGAACTGCACTGCCTGGCTCATCACTTAAATAAAGGCCAGGATAAGCAATGAGTTTGGCTAAGGACCAAGGAGTGGATTTTTTTTCCCCTCCCTTTAAAGTATTTAAATGCCAAGACATAATCAAGCTCCCAAAAGGATTTTCAAAAGCAATTAGGAACTGAAGATCTGGGAGTCCTTCTGGAAACCCTCTATGCCATCAAATTAACTGCATCCTTGGACATCTAAATACCTTTGTTTCCTTGTGCTAGTTCTGCTAGGGCTGGTCCTCCTTGATTGCAGCAGGAAAAATCTGCAGTTTGTGAAAAGCTATGAAGTTTCTTCTTCACATGGCTCCCCCCAAGAAAGGAAAAGCTTATCCTTCTCTTCTTCCTTAATGAAATACTGTGAAGTATTTTAACTGAAATCATTAAGAACAGCACTCAGTCCCCTGGCAGTGGCCATAGGCTTTTGATGAACAGAGAGCAGCCTGCTTTGATCTAATTGAGGTTCACTTGCCACAGATTTCACTGCAATGCCTCTCTGATCTGATAGTGCAGATTTGCAGCTTTTTTATTCGGGCAGAAATCCCCTTCAGACTTGAAAATGACGCAAAGGTTGCAACATCCATCTCAGTCCCATCGGATACTGACAGGCCAAGAGCTGCCCTTTATTTACACATCTCTCCTAATATAGTGGGGTTGCCTGTGTGGGATCTCGGGGCTGCTGGTCGTGCACATTTTGTCCTTAGAAACATGACACCAATCTATTGCACGAAGACTGCAAAAGAATGGCACTGGGTTTTTTTTTTTTTTTTTGCATTTTTACTTTATAGAAGAAAATGTTCCTCTTGATGTGATAAATGCTGAACATGACTTTTGCTCAAGCTGCAAATAGCAGGTTGCTTAATCACCTACTATTTAAGTACCTTTTTGTTTTGTTATAAAGTGAAACTTTTGAGCAAGATTGTATTACTTGTAAAGTTGCATCTTCAAATATTAATCTTCAAGTAAAAACAGATTGCAGGTACTCCCAGGGTCACTTTAATGAGCCTGAGCTGCTGCGTCCCACTCTCCAGTATCCGGCATAACACGTTCCTTGCCCTGAGTTGGTGCCAGCACTAACATTTTTGCAGCCTCTGGATGACCTTGGCAGGAGGCTGGGGATAGGGAGGTGAACTGGGAGGGACACGCCCGCTCCTGGGGCGGGTACAGGAGCTGGGACAGAAAAACATGGCCAGCCCTGCAGAGAGAGGGGCTGCAGGGCACCTGTGTGGCTGAAGATGGCAGCGATGTTGAGAGGCAGTTGTTAGAGAGATAAGCCCCTCGAAAGGGAAAAATGTGGAAACAGGGCAGGTGCTCAAGTGAGGAGGGAGTGAGTGGGGTGTGTGCTACCCCGTGCCTGGTACCGCCGGCAGCGGCGCTCAGGGCGATGTCAGGGCAAAGGCCTGCCCGGGGAGCCTGTGCCTCGAGCCTGCGAGGTGCGGCTGACGGGCGGGCCGCGGGCCGCACTCTGAAGCCCTTTGGTTGAAGGGGCCGACGGGCCTCTCCGCCAAGACAGAGCGATCGGAGCGGCCAGCTCCCGCTGGAGCTGCAGCGGGGAGAGCAGCGCGTCCGGCTTCGGCACGGCGAGTGCGGGAGGCAGGTCTCGGCGAGGCCCAGCAGCTGCGCTCCCAACGACCGGCGCAAGCACCCCGCAGGCCGCGTCCTCATCGCGGCCGCCTTCAAGGAACAGAGGAACGAGGAGGGGAGAAGGGAAGGCGACGCAGCACCCGGCCGCTACCGGCTGCCTGGCGGGCGCAAGGCCAGGAGCCGGACGCCTCTGCTGACGCCGCCGGCGGCCGAAGCCGAGCGAAACGCGCACCACTCCGCCCGCCCTTCCCCTGCTGCCCGCCCCGGGGCGGGGCCGGGGCCGCCCCACTCCCTCTCCCCTCAGCGCATTCGCCGCGGGGACCCCTCTCCGGTGACGTCACCGCTGCCTAAAAAAGCGGCCCGGCAGGCAGGCAGGGCAGCGGTCAGGTAGCCGCCGGAGCAGGTCGTGTCCTGTCGCCGACATGGTGTCCCCCGTCACCGTGGTGAGTGCGGGCCACGCGGTGGGCAGGGAGGGATGGGATCCGCGCCCCCTCCCCGGGCCGCCTTCCCCGGGCGGTACCTCCTTCTCTCCCTTCCGAGCCGGCCGGTGCTCCCTACCCGGTGCCCGAGCCCGGTGGCTACCCGGTCCCGCTCCGCTCCCGCCGCTCCCTGCGCGCCGAGGGGGCGCGAGGCAGCGTGAGGCAGCGACCGCTGACGGAGTCCCGCCACGCGCCTGACGCGTCCCGCGCCGGACCCCCCCCGGCAGCTGTTGCTCCAGCGGTGCGGCTCCCGCGCGCCTCTCCGCCGCTTCCTCCCCCTGCCATCTATATGCTTAACATCTGCAGCACATCTGCTCGGCACCGATCGCATCCGCCAGAGCGTCTCCTCGCCCCGTGGCCGAGGCTGACGCCGCGGCAGCGCCCGGAGCATCTTGCTGCCCTCGCGTCAGCAGCCGGAGGTGCTTTGCTGGCCAGCTGACGGCTTGGGCCAGGGCCAGAGCGCCCAGCAGACCTTTCCATAGGGTGGACGACCTCCTTCCGAGGCCTCGTCGCCCCTGACCAGCACCTAATGTCGCTTGACGGGGATGGTGTCACCTGCCTGTCTCGTGCGGCAGTCACGATGCCCGGTTGGCATAACCGGCAATAAGGCAGCGACCGGCCGCTGTCCTGTCCGTAGGTGACGTAGCAGCACATCTGGACTGATGGAGCACAGCTGGTAACCGGAGTGGCTCAGGCCGGCTGTACCAGGTCCTGGTCCTGCAGGTGGAGGGTCTGGGGAGGTGATTCAGTGCTGAATGAGGACAAAGCGCTCCCAGCCAGCTCAGCGGAGAAGCTGCGCTGTGGGACAGGCGGCTTTGTGTGCTCCTGGTTCTGGAAAGCGAGGGTTTGCCCGAGCAAACTAGCAGGCTGCTGCGTGCTGCAACAACTGCGACCTGGTGGTGGGAAAGTTGCCGGGGCTCTGCTGCCGCGCTGCCACCGACTGCTGCTGTCCCGGCTCCCTGCAGATCCGTTATCATCCTGTTTTGAAATGTCTCGGTGAATGGGCGGTGTGCTGCGCTGTGCCTCGCAGGTAGACATTCTGGCCTTTCCCCTTTCTGAGCTCATAACTTGCAAATGGCTTTGCCAGTTCTGTGCGGCCACTCGCATTGTCTGCTGCTTCAGATGCATTTTCCCCCACTTATTAACATGTACCTGGTAAGTTCATCAGCAGCCCGGGGCTGGCTTTTATCTTAAGAGACAGAAGGAAGTAACTTGTAAATTATACCAATGTGGTGCCAAACTTTTTTTTTTTTTTTTGGTGCTTTTCAAAAATAACTACAGAGTTTGCGCTTCTGTGCTGTAAGCTGAAGCAATGCTTTTGCTTACAATGCATTGTGCATGTGTACCCTGGAAGTGAAGTCTGGGACAACACTGGAATGGCTCAAAACCTGTCAGAATTGTTTTCAGAATTCAAAGGTGGCAGTACTTGGTGGTAAGGCTGGTGAATCAGGGTGGTCTTGCAGAGTATATTTGAATGAGCTTTGAGAGGAAGCAATGAACAAAGCATGTGTAAGTAGGGAAGGGTGTAACAACTGGAAGGCTTTACCTACACCAGTAATTATACTTTGGGAAGGTAACTTGGGATGGAAGATAAAAAAACACCGAACCCCAGGCTTTCGTCATGTGCCCTTTTGACATGTAACAAAGCACTCTTCTGCTCTGGCTTCATCTCTGAGAGACCGATGCTTGCACCGAAGACAACTAATAGAGGTGTCAAACTGTGGACATTGGGAGGGACAGTGAGACAGGAGCTGCTACCAGAGCTGCAACTATTTACCATGGCTGTGGAGGTGAGAGGGGAAGGTGTCTGATCCTCCAGAGAGCTGAGAAAAAAAGAGCTGTAAGCCATCAGTCTGCTAAGAAGCAGTTCTTTGCAAATTGCCTTGAGTGGGATTTCACTGTGCTGTTCCTCCCAAGGAGTACACCATGCTGCTCTGGTGTCAGCCATGCTGTGGCCCACGGAGAGCAGGCTGGAAAGTTAGCATGAACTGCTCAGAGCATGGCTGCTGGCTGGAGCTGTGCGAAGGGTGAGAGGCAGTGTGGCTGCTGGGCTGGCTGGTTCCCTCCAGCAAGTCACTTGCCAAAAGGGACAGCAGTGGGCAAATGGCCTGTCCGTGCTTGAGGCCTGGCCTTATCTTGGTGCCACACTGCCTTTTGGGGCCTAGATAGACCAGGAGATGGATCCAACATGACTGTTGCTGCTGTGACATGATAAGGAGGGGCATCACTGAAGGCTGGAGTATTGTGTTCAGTTTTGGGCACCTCAATACAAGAGGGATGTTGAGGTGCTGGAGTGAGTGCAGAGGAGGGCAATGAAGCTGGAGAAGGGCCTGAAAAATAAATCTTAGAGTGGCTAAAGGATGGTTAGCTTGAAAAAGAGGAGGCTGAGGGGAGACCTCATTGTTGTCTACAGCTGCTTGAAAGGATGTTGTGGAGAGGTTGGTGCTGGTCTCTTTTCAGAGGTAATTAGTGATAGAACAAGACAGAATGGCTTCAAGACGTGACTGGGTAGGTTTAGACTACATATAAGGAAATTTTTTTTCCCAGCAAGAGTGGTCAGGCACTGGAATGGGCTGCCCAGGGAAATGGTGGAGTCACCAACTCTGGATGTGTTTGGACATGGTGCTTGGGGATATGGTTTAGGGTGCACCTTGCAGAGTAGCATTATCAATTTCACTTGGTGATCCTGAGGGTCTTTTCCAACCTGAATGTTTCTGTGATACTGTGAAATTAGCCAGAGGTATTGATTTGTCCACAGAGCATGTCCTCTCCCAGTATACTGCAGCTTATCCTCCATGAGGAGTATGCTAGAAGAGCACAGCCCAGAGTGACATGATTTTGCTTCCTGTTCTTACAGTGGTGGCCCCTGTTCAGAACTGTAGCAGATGGCCCTGGCTGCTCACACACAACCTGGTCTCCTGCATCTCCCCCCCCCCACCTCCTCCTTCTTCTTTAGGATGCTCCTGTTACACAAGTCAGAAACCCTGAGCTCCAGGCCTGCTGTAAACTGACAGATGGAAGAAAGCAGGCAAAGAAGCAGGGAGCACAGAGACAAAGCTAGGGAAAAATGCAGTTAGGTCTGCTTGTTTGTGCTGGTTGCCAGGTGTGCATCATGGCCTGGGGGTTGGCATGGCTGCCCCATGTGCAAGAAGACACAACGGTGTGCTGCAGAGCTAGGCAAGCTTTCTGTCTGCTGCTGCACAGCTCAGATATGCTGAGGGAGGAGCATGCCCACAAATAAACAAGTCTGGGGCCAAAATACCTTTTAATCTATTGTGCCAAATCCTCAGCTGGAATAAAGTTCTGGGGTCCTGCTGATGCCAGAGACTAGACTTGCAAGGCATGGCACTGGGATGTGGCAGAGAAGATGCATTTGTCTGCCAGTCCTGTTCCAGCTGGTGGGCAATGCTCGCTTTGTTTGGAAGTCACCTTGGAAGGAAGCTTTCACTGCTAACTCTGCTAGGCAAGCAGGAGCACCTTGCTTAAAAGTGATTATTCTTAATACTGCTCGGATGAAGAACTTTTGTTTCTCTGCATCAAGCCGTGTGAGCTGAGAGCCTGTGGTTGGAAAGCGGTGCTGATAAATGATGTGCTTGCTTTGTGGATATTTGAGGTGTAATTCCCTTCTTGTTCAGTCATCACTGGTGCCATCGTAATAAAACTCCTCTCTGAAACTGCCTCCTTAACTGGTTTTGCCCTGGTTTTTATTTCCCCTGCTATTGGTTAAGCAGTTTTCAGTGTGAGCATGTGGGAATTAGCCCTTGCCCTAAGGACCTTGCTGCCCAGCAGGCACCATGATTGCAGGGGCCACATATGCAGGAGATGGGCCTGGAGATACACAATCATTCTGGCATTTTCATAATGCTCTGTGCTTGAAGGGGCTCTGTTCTTTTCCCTAAAGTTAGGGCTAAACTTAGTACAGGGCTACACACTGCCTTGAGGAAAACAGAGCATGGGAAATGGGAAGACATTAACTGGCTGAGAATAGAGGTCTTTTGGGGGACAGTTACAATGACGTTGGTGTGTCTTCCTGAGCAAGATGAACTATGGGGTTCATCCCTACCACATCCCTTCTGTACCTGACTTTTACCTGGCCTAACACAGTCCTGTGTGTGGGAGGGAGGTGAAACTCCCTGTTTGGGGCAGATTTTTGCCCAGAAGCCATATCTCAACGTTCTTCATCTCTTTCCCTTTGCCCTCTGATGTATTTGCATTTTTAAACAGGTATCTGGGTTGGGGAAGAGAATTTGTTTTGGCTGCACCAAGCAAATTGAGGTCTCAGTTAGTTCCTTATGTGGGAAGCAGCCAGCAAGCTCCTGGAAACAGCCCTTCACAACCTCTTGAATAGATCACAGAATCACAGAACTGTCAAGGTTGAAAGGGACCTCAAAGATCATCCAGTTCCAACCCCTCTGTCATGGGAAGGGACAACTCACACTAGACCAGATGCAGGATAGCATTATGGGAGAGTATGAAGGTAACTGACAACTGCCCAAAAACTCTGAAAAGCAGGATCTGGAAAGTTATTCACCTGTAAAGACTAGAGAATTGTGCTGAAGAATTGGGTGGGTATCATTTGAGCTGAAGAGGGGCCAAACCCCACTGATCCAGATGAGTATTAGAGACCTGATGCAAATCATGTTGCTTAGAGACTCTATACTCTGGGCAGCTGTAGCAGCAGTGGGTCTAAGCATAGTTATAGTCCATAATTCTCAAACTGCTGTTGAAAAGAAGAAAGCCAGAGCATGCTTGGAACTTTTTCAGCCTTTGCCTCTTAAATAGAGGATGTGTTATTTCTGCTATTAGTGCATAAAGGGTTAGCAACCATCTAAGCCAGAATGGTTAATTTTACTTGTTCTCTTTGTTTATATGCAACATTGTTGTGTTTCATTATTTTTCCTCATTACTTATATACATCATAAATGGAGGTTTTATTATGCAGGAGGCTTGTAAACAGGCACATTTGTATACCACAGAGATGATTATGGAAACAACAGCACTTGTATAAAAGCCAATCCAATCTGAATGAGTTATAGAAAATATTTCTAAACTTCTGGGAGGGAATCATCACCTAGGTAAGCTTAGCAGGAGTTTAGTAACAGTTATGTCTGTCACATCTGGGAGAAGCCTAAAAGCTTTGGTCCTAGTGAGCAAAAAGCTGGGCTGATTTATGCCAAATAGAGCCCAGGAGCAGTGTTACAAGTGTCGATTTATTTTTTTTCAGACTGAACTTGCACATTCCTGCTCTGACATTGAATTCTTTGCTGTAGCTGTTGCTACGAGAGGGTGGGCTTAGAGATGGGTAAGTGCAATTGGAGGCTTTGAAGTGCAGGCTTCTCTCAAGCTCTTCCCAGTCCCACTGCTGCTGCATTAAGCAGTTTGTGCTGATCAGTGCTGCAGATTAAAGGCTTCATTAACTCAAGTCTATCACTCAAGTCACACATGTCTGCTGTTCAAAGTGTGCTTTGTACACTGAGATTATGGGTCAGTTCAGAAGCCTGTGCTTTCACATAATTCTCCTGCACGGACAGAGAAGCATTTATTTCATTCTCTTGTCAAGTATCTATATCCAAAATACACAGTATGACAGAAGAGCCAAAGTTATCTTTCTCTGTGGGTAACTGCGTAATACTAAGGAAATAATAACTCTGATGAAATTAGACTCAGAAAAAGATGGCATCTGGAACTTGTCTTCTGCTGGCATGTGGAAACACTTGAACAGCAAAAAGATTATTAGTTATATAACTCCTTTCCCTCCCAGAGGCCTAAGTGGCTATTATATTAGCGCTTAATTTTCCTGCTGCCTTTCATGTCGCACAATGCCCAATAGATTTGTCATTACAACACAGAGGCTTTGCTTACTGCAACATGCTTAAGGTGGTAGATGCTTGTAGCCCATTCGTGCCCTTCCTATGTCCATATCTCATACTGCCATAATCTAAAGAGCATTTAAGCTAATGACAGGTTTCTGTATGACAGGTATCTCAATCTAGAGCTTCTCTCCAGGTAATGATGAATGTCAACAAGAATCCAGGTGACATGGAGCAGAAAACTGTGTCTAGGAGATGGCATGCTGCCAGAGCTCAAAGGCGGTAGATGGGCTGGGCAAGAGCTTTTCTGGAAGATTTCAAGCATGCTGGGGTGGGAAGGATTTCAGACACCCACAGAGAGCCCTGGGGCTCACACTGCAGTCTCTGACCCAGAATTTCACAGGCAATTTCTCTCTGGGTAAGCACAACTTACATTCATAGAGTGTTTTGGGTTGGAAGGACCTTTAAACGTCATCACTTGTGTCTTGTCTTGTGTTAATGCTGCAGGTTGACTCGGGTTGCAAATCTACCTGTTAATGAGAGTGGTGGTTGTTTTCCTTCACCTTGCTATGAGCTTATGGAAATGCTTTGTCTACCAGCAGCCTGCACTTTACCCCCACGCTTAATTCATGTAGACTACTGCAAAACATGTACTGTTCAAGACTGAGGGGAGGTGAGATAAGCCATGTTACTGAATTAGTCTTCAGACTTCTGTCAAGTTTGAATGGTGAAGGTTTTTTTTTTGTTTGTTTGTTTTTTTAACCTCTCAGCAGACACCAGCTTTGAAAACAGGTAAGAAGCCAGTTTGCATCAGGCACTGAGTTTCCAATTACATACCAAAGAGTGTGTGTTTCTCCAAATTGCAGGTAGCCTCTGACTGAATCAGTGCTGGAGATTGAGGGCAAGTTTGATCTTAAACCACTTGGGTTTTGGCATGTACTAGACACAATGGACAGATCCTCAGCCTTATGTGAATCTCTTTGTTTCCTATGGCTTCAGCAGAAGTGGGCTTGTGGTGACTGGCCATAACTTGGCTACCCTATCCCTATTTTCTTGTGTCTTCTGGTTTCGTTACAGCACAAATCAGAGTCAGCCAGAGTGCTCAGATAACAGTGCTGCCTTGTGCTTCACTGCAAGAGAACTAAGCAAGCTGCATGGCTTTTCTCTCCAACCCTCCTATTAAAGGAGCCTGATGACAAGTTCATCTCTTAATTGATATTTGTGAAATTTCCACTTGGCTAAGGTCCCATGCATCTGTGGACTTTCACCCTCAGTATAAAGGGTGTAACACTGGTAAGCAGCTGCAACACTCTTTGGTGAGCATGGCTTGCATTTGTGTGTGCAGCCTGATTACAACAGGGGTTTTGCAAATGAAACCCTTGGTATGTTAGTGTGAGTTCTGGGAGCATGTGGGTTAGTGTTTGCACCTCCAGGCTCCACAGCTGCTGAAACTGCCTGGAAAAGTCCAGCTCTTCTTCATGTGATTCTTTTTGGCTGTTACTGCCTTGCCCAGGTCACAAGAGCAGATATTGGAAATAGGATCTGACTCCACTATCCCACTTTGATCTTACATCTTCATGACTCTTAAGTACACATAGTGGTCCTATGATAACATGCTGCTTTTCTGTAAGGTACCAGAGTAGCACCTGTCTAAATACAGATCTTGGAGTACATTGCTATTTTCCCTTCTAATTTTCTTTAACATGAGTGTTTCACAAGCTTTCAGCTTGCTGGATATGATGCACAGGTAGAAAGCTTTTCATTCAGATTTCTACCAGGCACAAAATAAGCTGAGCTGTCCCTCCTGGGTTCCCCAACTCATCTCTGCATGCTTTTGCTGCTCTTACTGCATATCCTTGTTGTGAGGATTTGTATGGCTAAGTCTCTTGTGTAGAGCTGCAAGCTTTCCTGGCCCCTGGCAGCTGCTTTCCCCTCCTGTCCCAGTTCTGCTTTCCTGTTATTGCAAAAACCTCACCTGCCAGGTGTGCACAAATCTGTTGTGTAAGCTAGAAAGGCGAGCTGCAGAACTGCCCTTTGGGTGCTGGAGGCAGTTGCATCCTTGGCATGTCTTTGTGTGCAATGAGGTCTTCTCTGCTGAAGTTGTTTCTGGATGGAAGGGCTTCCCTTCCCTCACAAATACCAGTCCCTTCTGGGAAAGCAGCATGCGGCAGGGTAGAGCTTTGCCAAGTGCCTGTTCATCCTCACACCACAGCCAAAGGATGGGTAGCTGAAGACCTCTAACAAGTACATAAATGTTGTGGTGTGGTGTCCCATCTCCAAGGCTGGAGATGGGAGAGTGAAGGCAAAAGGTGGATTTCAGCCCTAAGGACAGTCTGTGTGCAGGTATGTCCTTCGCTGCTGTTACCCTAGAGACCGAGTCTTTCCTCGGTCCTGAGAAGGGAAGAGGTAACAGTTCTTGCTGGAGCATTTTGTTTTGGGTCTGCACCCATCTCAGGCTGGAGAGAGGCCCCAGTCTTGCCAAAAAGCGTGTGGGGTAGATGTCATTGTGTTGCCCTTGTCTGCAGCCATGAGCCTTGCAAGAGAGTGCTGTGTTCTGCTGTGGCCCTGTGCCTACAGCCAGCACCTTGGGCTTGTCCAGGCCCTCCAAGGAAATGCTTAGAGTAACATAAAACTTATCCATCCTGTTTTCTGAGTAACAGAAATCTTGATTCTCTTTCACAGAAGAATGTGATATAAATAATAAGTCTCTTGAGAACATGTGCTTGTAGCCTGGAAACCACCCCCAAGATAAGTTGTGGAGACTTTCCTAAGTAGAATTGGGTTTTAATCTGAATTTCAGTGTGACGTGCCAAAGAAGTGCCCCTTTCCATGCTGGGAGCAATTGCCTGGGACAGCCACCGACTCTGCATTTTAGGGTGCTGCTGGCTGGCTCCTGAAGGTTCCTGTGGCTTCACAAAGTCCTCCCGAGTTCCTGGGCTGCATGAGAGGACACAGTCCCACTGATCTTGCTCTCTGAGGAAAGGTGCTTGCCCTTGCAGTGGTAGCACTGAAGCCCTGGTGAGCAAAATGAAAAGACAGATCCATTGTGGTTGAGGTTTTTAAATGTCTGCGAGGGGTTCTTTGGCGAGTGTTACAGCAAAGGAGATGTTCAGAGAGGCTTGCTTTGTGCCACACACAAAGCAAGATCTGGAATCCCACAAGGGAAGAGCAATCTCTGCTGACACAAGATGCTGTCAGGCAAATGCTCTTTATTTTTTCTTTCATTTCTGAGAGCCAGTGCTCTACCCTGAAAGCATTAGCCTGTGGCAGCTCCTGCAGACCTTTGAATTCTTGACTGGTTTAATGTTGTTGGTCATTTGCAATGGTACATTGCTAAGTGTACTCAGAAGGCAACTGCTGACAGCTATAGGATTGCTACCCATGTGGAGTCAGTCATTACTGCTGCAGATTAAGAAAAGGTTTTTAAAACAGCCCTGCTTGTGGTCCTGTGCTGGTCCAGTAGGCAGGACAGATGAAGGCTTGGTAATGGAAAAGGGCAAACCCAACCCAAACAAAACAAGACCTAGAAAAAGCTGAGTCCGTTTCAGGGTGAAATGTTTGTCTGTAATTTGATTTTTATGAGTTAACATCTGCTGAAGAAAACCTTCACCATATTGAAGGTTTCCCTGCAGTCCCAGAAAGCCAAGATCAGATAGCCCAGTGACTTTGTGAGCATTGGCTGGTGTAGCAGTATCTCAGTTTGTCTTGATAGCAGCAAGTCCTGCATATCGAGGAACATCCAGAGACAAATGTCACACAGCTTGATGACTACATTTCTCTAAGCTAATGTGATTTCTTCTTCTATCCAGAACAGGAGATACCTTTATGGATGCTGTGACTTCCTGGAGGGAACATTGTGGTCCCATGTCTCAGAACAGCTTTGGGCAGTGTTATGGTTTGAAAGGCAAGAAGCAGGAGTGGGCTACTCATGCAAGATGTGGCACAGGCAGTGCCCTGACATGATGGTGATTATTTCCTTGGCTCCAGAGCCACCTGCCTCTACTGTAGGCTGTTATGGGACTGTTCCCTTATGTTTTCAAAGCCTTCTGCCAGGAGTATTTTGAAGGCAAGGTTCCAATTTCCTGCTTTCCTCTGCTGTTAGACATCCCAGGTGCTTGCAGATAATTTGTTAGCTTGGGAGTATAGTAGCAGAGGGTTCCAATGTCCAAGAGCTCCCAGGTCACATTGGCTGCTGAGCCAAACTGACCTTGTCAGCGGCCCCATGACTGCTCAGTGTGACTGCTCAGCACCCAGTGCTTTTTAATTGCTTCATTAAGCACCTGAAGAGGAGAGGACCGCTGCTGTATGACTGTGTGAGCAGCAGTGGCTCCTCCTGCCTTAACTTGAAAGGGGCTGAAGTGAAGGCTGCTAGGCCCCTTTGGTGTTACCACTCATCTCCCTCCCTGACCACTGCACAGGGATTCCCAGTTGCAGGTGTTGTGGTGTCTTCTGGAGAAGGTCCCAAAGCTTGTCTAATGTTTCTGTCCTTTACCTTCCCAAGCCATTTATTTAAATATCCTTTGTACACGGTGTGTTCAGTGCAGTTTTCTCCTGAAACCTGTCCTAGACAATCCCCCTTCAAAAGCTGACTCCCACACAGCAGAGGACAGGGGTCGGGTGGTAGATCACAGCATGGCCAAGGCAAAGCATCGGGTGGCACAGACTTCTCTGGAGCAGCATCTCTACGGCTGGGGACAGACGGCAGCGTGTGACAGCTGTCTGTGGTGGAGGCATCACACTCGGAGAGCAAACGTCAGCCGAGAGACCTCCGCAACAGCCGCGGCTGCAGTGTCCTGCGCCCCGCTGAGCCTCGCTCCCGTGCTGCCCAGCTGGCTTGGCACAAAGCGCCCTTCTCGGCGCTCCTCGCCCGCTGCCGCTCAGCTGGGTGCCCGCGCCGTGCCCCGCCGTGCCCAGGCGCGCTGTGCTTTCCCCTGGGAGAGGCTGGTGCAGGCAGCCGGTGCCCTGCTACTGGGCGGCTGCGGGGAAACAGCTGCTCCAAACTTCCTCCCTTCCGCCTGCATCTGGGTAGAAGACGCTGAGAGGTTTTCAACGCCTCTGGTGAATGGAGATTAGGTTGAATGTTGATGTGACTACAAGCTGGGCAGGACTTTGGCTTGAAAATGAACATTTTTGTTGTGGTTCTCTTTTTTTTTTTTTTTTTTTTTTTTNTTGCAGGTTCCAATCTGATTAATCCTCACCCGCTGCTTGCGCTCCTGTGCCGCCACCAAAGGGTGACTTTTCTCATGCCAAGAACTTGTGCAGCAATATAGCTGAGTTCACCACTCAAGGATTGTGAGGGCCTGTGCCAACATTTAAATTGTATTTTTCTGGCAACTAGCCAGAGCTTGGCTTTAAGAAAAAGAAGTTGAATATTTCTAGCTCCCAAGCCTGTGTCAGTCTATTGTGGAACAAAGCTGGGAAGTCTTGTTTTGTTTATCTGGGGAGAGGAAGAGAATGTCCAGGCAGCTGGGGTAGAGGGTGAAATGAGAGAAGCCAACAAACCAGCCCTGCTTTGCAGGAGGAGCTGAAGAGACTCTGAGAGTGGAAGAGCTGCCTTGGTCCCCACTGCTCCTGTCACACATGGCTGAGCTGGGAGGTCAGACCTTTTGCAGGTGGGAAGTGTTCAGACCAGGCCCTGTTACTTCTGGCTTGCACTGAATGATGGAGGCTCTCCTGTCAGACTAACCCATGAGTTTCTGATCACTGGTGAGTGAGTCTGGCTGGGCAAATGAGCATGGGCCAAGTTTCACTGCACCTCCCTTGCAGGAGCACTGGAACTCCTGAGTTGTGCTGGGGAGTGCCAGTAGCTTGGCAAAACTCATTGCATAAAATAAGCAGGATGGAGATAGAGGATTATCAGCAGATGCATTGTCCCAAAGGCTAATCATGTACCACCTTCTGGGTGATTATTTTACAGGTCCATTGTAGATGGAACCTCTATGAACTTGCCTCTGCTTGAGGGGAGGAGGGTTTGTTTATCACCTTGAATTTCCTGCAGCACGTGGAGCCCATTCAGAAGCGATCTGTCTTGGATGCCTGGCCCATGGCATCTCCAACACAAACATAAACCCTCTTATTTATTGCACAAATATATTGCACCAACCCAGTATTTCAGGCAGGCTGGTTGGCTGGTTCAGTAACTCTTTACCACCTTCCATACAGAAACATTTTTTTCTCACAAGTCATCTCAGGAACAACTTGGGGCATGTACCCACCACTGCCTTCCTTTACAAAAGGCAATCAGTTTCCCCCCACTCATTTTGGTTAAGCACAAAGATTGGGTTTCTGTAGGCTCTGCCTGATGGGGAATTCTGTTGGTTCCCCATTGCTCTGTAGAGGAGATTCTGGGGCACATGCTTGCAATGTCCTAACTGCTTTCCATCCCTTGGCTGAACCAGCTCTCCCTCTGTGACTCAGACTGCCCAGGAGGCCCTGAGTGCCTTGCAAAGAACCACATCTTATGGGGAATGAGAAACACAAGCCATAGGCTGGTGCTGGCAGCATAATACCTGGCAACAAAGCCACATAAATATTTATTGGTGCACAACTTTGGGTAAGAGCTATTGGCACTGCAGGGCAAAACTGATGCAGGATGCCAAAACCCAGGAGAAACAGCTCAGTTGTGGATACACACACAAAATGGTACTTGGCCAGCCAAGGCTGCTGGGAGGAGTAGGTGGAGGACAACAGCCCAGCTTTTTTTGGCCTGTGCCCACAATCATGTTCAAGTGTAGCTCAGTGGAGTAGCTGGGGCATTATTTTTAACACACTTTTCCTGGAAAGCATCATTTTAGAGCCGAGTGGGCATAAGCCATATTACCACAGCAGGTTGGCACACAGTGGGTATGTGGAAGAGGCTATGGACTGGTTCTCTGAGCAGGCTGGTGTAGGACATCTGTGGAGAAGAGCATTGTTTAATAGTCCATGTTCCTTCCCGGGACCGGTGCGAGGCTTAGGGAGAGTGCACTTTCCCCAACTTTAGCATGTCAAAGCAAGCAGCTTCTGATGTTCTATACCTCAGCTTCAAGATGTCTCCCTCCCTGTGACACCTGGGTTTTCTTCATCCCAGTTGCAATGCAGTTAAAGACAGCTGACAAATGTTAAAGAGAATCAGAGCACTGACTTACAAACATAGCTATGCTTCTGTGGATGTAGCTAATACTGGGGTAGAGGAGCTAGCTGTACATGTTTTGGTTCAGTGTTATGCCTGCAGCAGTCAGCACAGGCTGACTGTGGTGCAGAGGAGCAGCACAGATGTTCTCAGTCATAGCCTGCAGTGACTATTGGTTAACACAGATGTGAATTCTCCCAGTGCTGCATAGCAGGGAGGTGCAAGAAGAGATCACCCAGCAGGGACCCCTGAGCTCTTGGCTAGCCACCAGTAGCTAATTTGCAGATACAGCTTAGAAGTTGTTGTCTCAAGGGTTTGTTAATCCTTGTGTGCTACATCTTGTACATGTTTTGCACGTTGGGAACTTCTGTCAGTCCTTCTAAGCCTTGGTTACTTCTTCAGGTCTGCCACTTCTGTAACTGTGTTTCTTCATCAGCTAGCCTAACCTCTCATGATGTCTTAGACCAATACCACATCACAGCATGACTGGAATACTTATGTGATAGCATCATCTGTCACCACTGAACAACAGCAACAAACAGTATTTCAAATTGGAGCAGAATGGGAACAGACAAAAGAAGCAGGGATACTGTAAACCTTTGAATCCCTAGCAGGGAGATGGATATCTAAGCTCTGAGCCTCCACAGAGCTGCATGTGCATTTTCTGTCTGAAGGTCACAGAATCACAGAATGGTTGAGGTTGGAAGGGAACTCTGAAAATCATTTGGTCCAAAACCTCTTTCTTGGTGAGAGCTAAGACAGAACTTCCTCAGTCTTGAAGAGTTTGATGTGGTTGGATACAGATAATTTAATAGATGATACCTTCACTGGAATTCCACAGAGGTAGTGGCTTTACAGCAATGTAAACTGATTTCAAAGACTGAGTAAAATACTTGTAGCACTTGAGAAAATGCCTTAAATTATGCTCAGTTTAGAAATTCAAAAGTTGGAATTACTGCCTTGCCGTTGCATTCAGGATGTTTTCTGTACTGTATTTCATCCCAAGAGTAAAATAGCAATGGGAGAAGAAAACAAGTAGGAAGAAAAATGAGATAGAATTTGTAACAAAATGGCAAAACTCAGCTCAAAGCCATGAAAATCACAGGGATTAGCAAAGAGGACTTTGTCACCTTCATTAATGGCACAGCCCCAGCTCACATTCTGTGAGACAGAGGTGCAAAAGTGGATGGGTGTTTTGATGCAGCCTAGAAATAGTGTTCCCTTTCCTGAGATACAGGCAAGTCCAGTCATGAATGATATGCTTGTCTTTCCTCAAGCCACAGCCTCCACTCGTTGATACACAGTTTCCCTATGCCAGCCTTGACTTGTCCTCCAGGTGGCAAGTTGCTCCATCACCTCTTCCCAGGCCTTGGCCACATATCCAAACAGAAGCCAACCCCCCAGCTTCTTCCTCTGGTTACCTCAGCTTTTCTTGGGAGACAACTTCTGAGAATTTCCAGTGGCACACCATCTCAGCAGGATGTGCTGGCCAGCTCTCAGCTGCACAGGCACCTCTGTCTCAGCAAGTGGAGTCTCTCACAGGGCACTCATTTGGGTCGGAGCCAGCACAGGGGCTCCAGTGAGCTGCAACTGATCATTCAGTAATGGCAAGGGCAGGTTTGGAATTAACTCATTTGAAGTGTACTTGTAGAAAAAGTGTCAAGGAGCAAAGCATTCATGAGAAGCCTGTAGCCCTTCTAGATACATGAGGTTATTCTTATGCAAGGACTCTGTAACACTGTAAATTCCAAGGTTATGAGTGAGTAACTGAGACTGGAAACTCCTTGTGCTTGAAAAAGTCCTTAATTGTTATTAGAATGGAAATACTACAGACCATTATTTTCAAAGAATGCTGTCTCAGCTTGGAAAAAAATCATATTCAGATAGTAAGAAATGGTAATTTCAGGGTTAGCAAGCAACCAAAATCTTTCAGCACAAGTGCGTAGCTTATATTCAGTAAGGCAAGGCTCCTGGGGAACATGGCAAGTGTAATTAAAACTTGTCTCATCATGCATGCACACAGGGGAGGGCAAGCTGTGATTGTAGTGGTGACTGCTGCTAGCAGGTGTTTTTCTTTTCACATCAAGTATTAAATAAAACTTCCAGTGTTTATTAACCCAAATACTCTCCTGTATGCTTCTACCAGTGCCTCTGGGATGTGTTGCAGATGACTGTTGAGCTTTAACTATATCTTTCAGCATAAACTTTTGTCTTCAGAGGTACAAAACCACCTACCTTAGCTGAGACTGTTAGAGGGACCTAAAGCACTGTTGATGCTGAAAATGCTTTCACACTTTGTAGCTCTGGAGGTTGTTTTCCTTGCTGAAGATCTTGGGCTGATTATGGCGTGGTGGTGGAAGAGGAGGAAACCCTGCCAGAAGTGTTGTCATCTGTTGCCTGCAACTGGATAAGATAAATGTGATCAGCTACATTCTAAATGAAAAAGAGTGAGAAGGGGAAGAGGCAGAGCTGGAGTTGGGTGGGCACAGGCTTTGGATAGCCTAAGCCAGAAGGGCAGGGTGCTGGGTCTGAAGGAGGAAGCTTGGCTCCACTCTTTCCCTTGTGATACTTGATAGTTCGCAGGCACCCCCTGTGCTGTGAGACTCAGTGGGTTTTTATGACTTTTATGTCAAGTTCATTTGTTATTTGCTGCCAGAATTCTCCCAAGGAACATAGAGGAGAAGTGGTAAATGGTGATTAATTTAGACAACCTAAGTAGAGGAGTCACGACAGGCTCCCCATGTACTACAAGAAAGTTAACGGCTTGCTGATGTCCCTTTGTGAGCCTATTGTGTAGCCTGCTTGTTTAATGGAGTGTTTAAAAATCGTGTTGGCAATAGCCTATGAATAATGTATATAGGAATAATGAAGTACCTTCCTGCTAAGAAACTGCTGATGTGCTGGGGAAAATTCCATCAGATGTGAGAACAATTTTGAAAGCACTGTCTTCTTGGGATGCCCTTTATTTATGGGCTTGTTTCTTCAGAGATTGCATTCCCTTTTTAGCTGCTGCTTGTAAAGGTGTCCTCCACTAGCTCTGCCTCTGTCTTCCAGCTTCTCTTGTGTCTGTAAAAGCTGCTGAATTTTGATGAGTTTAGGCTTTAATAACTGAGTGCTGTCAGCATGAAGATATTTGCTGTGCATTCTTCAGCTATTTGAGTATCTGCACCAAGGTATGTTGCATCAAAAGAAAATGGAAGCTGTTTTTCTGTCATGGCAATGTCCCATGATGCAGGAAGCAGAAATAGGGCCAAGTGATTTGGGACAAAAAAGACTACTGTTTCTTTTGCAAGATTTTGGAGCTTGGGCTCCTTGTGTGAGCACCCCAGAGAGTCACACATGGGTGTTTAGATATGATGGATTTTGCAGAGCGAACCCAGCTCCACTGCTTCTGAATTCTGCACCACAGAATCATAGAATGGTAAGGTTGGAAGGGACTTCAAGGATCATCTAGTTCCAACCCCCTGCCATAGGCAGGGACACCTCCCACTAGTGCAGCTCACTCAAGACCTCGTCCAATCTGGCCTTGAACACCTCCAGGGAGGGAGCAGCCACAGCCTCCCTGGGCAACTTGTGCCAGTGCCTCACCACCCTCACTGCAAAGAACTTCCTCCTAACATCCAGTCTAAATCTCCCCTCTGCCAGTTTAAACCCATTGCCCCTTGTCCTGTCATTACAAGACCTTGTAAATAGTCCCTCCCCAGCCTTCCTGTAGGCCCCCTTCAGATACTGGAAGGCTACTATCAGGTCCCCTTGAAGCCTTCTCTTCTCCAGGCTGAAGAGCCCCAACTCCCTCAGTCTGTCCTCATAGCAGAGCTGCTGCAGTCCTCTGATCATCTTTGTGGCCTCCTCTGGACCCGCTCCAACACTTCCATGTCCTTCCTGTGCTGAGGGCTCCAGAACTGCACACAGTACTCCAGGTGGGGTCTGACAAGAGCAAAGGGGCAGAATCCCTTCCCTTGCCCTGCTGGCCATGCTGCTCTTGCTGCAGCCCAGGACTCGGTTGGCTGTCTGGGCTCCATGTCCTCCTCCAGTGTGCTTTGGCTATGAGTAGTGGGAAATTGTGATACTAAGCAACTAAATCTTGACTGACCAAAGAAATGAGAAGATTGAAGCAACCCTTGCTTGCAGGGGAGTTTTGGAGGCTGCACTGCCTTTTCTGCAGGAGGAAACAGACCTGAAAGGCCTCAGGGCATAGTGCAGGCAGGCACCTGAGGCAATCACAATCTATTCCTTTCTTGTTTTGGCGTTGAGCTGCACTTCAGGAGAAAATAGAACCACAGATTTGTTTTTCCTGTGGGGTTTTCCCCACCTGCACTAGAATGCAGATGTATCACAGGAAGGGAGGTGAACACCATGTGCATCTTATCACTGCCCGGAGTGGTCTCAGCTAGATATATGGTGAGAGCAGGCCTAGCTTGTGGAGTCTGTCACTCTGGTCCCTGCCTCTGCTGTGGCTTTGTTACGAGCAGCCTTGTGGTCAGGCTGCATTTCTGTGTCTGGGTTTACACAGCAGAGCCCTGAGTCAAAATCCTTCCTGCAGTATGGGCAGTATGTTATTAGTGTATTGCTAGAGCAAAGCAACACCTGATTGATGCTGTTATTACTCAGCTGAGGAACTCACATCCTGCTCTGAGAGGCTGAGGTGATGAGGTTTGAAGTCATGTGGTGATGCCAAAAGCAACCTCCATCATTGTGAAGTTCAACCAGCCTTTCCTAGGGTAGAAATGCTGCTAGCTGACAGAGCAGCTGTCAGAGGAAGGAGACAGTTCAGTTACACAGTTTGCTCTACTGATGACCCTCTTAATTTATCTGTTTTCCATGTTTCTTTCTTTCAGGTGAAGAGTGAAGGCCCCAAACTAGTGCCCTTCTTTAAAGCCACTTGTGTCTATTTTGTCCTCTGGTTACCAACTTCCAGCCCCTCCTGGTTCAGTGCTCTGATCAAATGTCTGCCCATCTTCTGCCTGTGGGTTTTCCTTCTGGCTCATGGAATTAACTTCCTAGTGTCGCACCGGAGTGCCAGCCGCATCCTGGCAGGACTCATATTCTCGGCAGTGGGAGACGCCTTTCTCATCTGGCAGGAGCAGGGCTACTTCATTCATGGTGAGTGTGGTGCCAGTCCTACAGGGATGCCACAGTGGCCAGCTGTTACCCTCTTTATTTAGTGATGAGTTACTGGGCCACGTGCTTTGTTTATTCATGTACGGCTTAAGCCCCAGGTAGTGGGAAGCACTCAGCCTTTGATTAAAATCCACTGTGGTTAGAGGAGCCACACCACAGATGAGTCCTTCTCTTCAGGTTAGAGAGGTAGCTGGGGCAGGTTTGGTTTCCTGGCACGTGCTTATAGCATCACAGCTGGCTGGAGCTGGGAAGGTGGCATGGACACGATTCCTGGGGAAGAGAAGGAAATGCTCATGGCATTTGGCACCTCCCATGAAGCTATGGGAAGTATCTACCTTCTGTCTCTCTGCAGGGAGATCTGTCAGCCCATTGCTACAAGGGTCAGAAATAGGACACATGGTGCAAAGGTCTTGAATGGAGAAGAGGTGGAGAGGATTCTTATGTTTTGATAAGACAAGCCTATATAGCCTGGAGGAAGTGTTTAAGTGGATGTTAGAAACCAAAGCAGCAGAAATCTTGTCCTACTTGCAGGTTCATCAGGATGAATCACACAGCTTGTTGTACAAGACATGTCTTGTTTGCATCACACATAAATGTGGTTCATGGTAGTTGGGTTATGGTTGGACTCCATCTTTAAGGTGTTTTTCAACCTTAATGATTCTACAATTCTATAAATGATGTGGATTCAAAGACAACCCTCATGCCCAGGGCCTGTCTTCTCTACAGAAGGATCCCCATCTCTCTGAGCCAGACAAACTTGGTGTATGTTGCTATTTGCAAACCAGAACATGATGGTTTAGGTTAATCATTCAAAACCATGCTGAACCTGCAACTCCCTGGATTTGGACTGTCATAAGAAATCAGCAGCAGCTGGGTCCTTCACTAAACTGACTGGTGGGGCTTCTGAAGTTAATTTATCCAGCACAGCAGCTCAGGTAACACTCACCATTGACTGGCTGCTGTGACTGTCCCACTGGAAAATGTGATGAGATGAGGGAACTTTTCTGATTTGTGGTGTTGTCAGCACAAAGTCAAAGGCTTATTTTCTCCCCCTCTCATGAGGTCAGTGTTTAGTCTTACTCTGGGATTCCACAAGCTCGCTCTTTATGAGAGAGAAGTGTGTACAATGCTAGATAGGAAAGGCAAATGCTCAGAATGTGGTTTTAATCCTGCTTCCCAAGACTTCATCCCAGTCTCACTAGACTCATAGAATGGTAAGGTTGGAAGGGACCTCAAGGATCATCTAGTTCCAACCCCCTGCCATAGGCAGGGACACCTCCAACTAGTGCAGGTCACTCAAGGCCTCCTCCAACCTGGCCTTTGAACACTTCCAGGGAGGGAGCAGCCACAACCTCCCTGGGCAACCTGTGCCAGTGTCTCACCACCCTCACTGTAAAAAACTTCCTCCTAACATCCAGAAGTTCACACATTTTTTACTGATAGTGGTGAGGTTTAGATTAGCCCCTGAGGACTGGATCTACCTAGATGAAGCTTGGACATGTTGCTGAGGAGCTCCAGCTTTGTCTTGAGGTGCCATCCCCTCTGTGCTGACTGTTGGCATTCTCATTGGTGGGCCTGCTCCTGACAGTGCCTGGCTCATGCAGGTCCCCTCAGCCCAACTGCATGTGCTCCTACTTTGCCTCCTACAGTTGTTCCTTGAGCTGTGGCTTGGAAAACATTCAAGACCTGAGCCTCATCATAGCTGTGTAAATGGACTGTTCGGAGCTTCTCCATTTCCATGAAGCTGGCATATCTCTGAGTTCCCTCTCCAGTTTAGTGCTAGAGGAAGGTCAGCTGCTCCCAGCAACTCAGTATCTGGTTAATGTGTTTTAATCTGCAAATAAGTTGGATTTTTCAACCCTAGTCTCACAACTAAGGTGCTGTTTTGTAGGTTTAGATGTATTTTAATTCTTAAGGAGAACAAGAGCTCTCTTGGAGCATTTAGAAAATCTCAGTCTGCTGTCTCCTGCCTGCCTCAGCCCATGCTAATCCAAGCTACAATCTTCTGTAGTGAAGGGTTGTGTTTCAGCAGTCAGCAGATAAAGCACATCACCCTGCTTCATCCTTCACCTCTCTTGCAAAGAATATTTTCTCCTGTTTAAAATTCCGCAGGATGCCATTGTTGACAACTGACAATATTCAACCTTTTGACATCACTGTTCATGGGAATTTGAAATTTCAGGAGAATAAGAGGAAACACTACATAAAAATGTACTTTTTTGTTCAATTTCTACAGCTTTTGGGCTGAAAACAAGGGCTGGGAACTGAGCTGGTTTGAATAGCTTGTAAGACAATGAGTTTATACAAGGGCAGTTGTTCAGTACTTTATAGGGAAGTGAGAGCCTGGGAACCTGCTCCTGGCATGCTTGACTTTATCATTTTTGTTGTTTCTCTTGTATGATTAGTGTCTTACTGCATGTAGAAGACACATTACAATGTTAATGTCCATCTCCCTTGATAGTGAGCACTTAGAAACAACTTATACATTGGGTGAAGAAGACAAGGACCGACAAAAAGGCCTGAGAGGGGAAACTGCAGTGGCAGAGAAGGGGAAGTAAATGCAGGGGAAGGAAGTAGACAGAGAGCAGAAGGGCTGATCTATCTGATGTGGTTGTGAGTACCATGCTAAAGGTTAGGAAATGCAAGAGAAATGCACCTCCCCTCCCTGTGCAGCCATCACAAGTTTTCCCAGTTCCTGGCTTCATTTGAGGCTGTTGAGTGAACAAGCCTGGGAGCTGACTCCTTTGTTTGTGACAGAACTCACCACATATCATAAAAAGTGCTCCTGCCTTTCTGGGCTTCTGCTTGGCTGCCACATCCTGTTCTCCTTTCTTCCTCCTCCTTGTTGCCAGCTGCCTGCATTAGTGACACATTCTTCAGTTCCCCATACCAGAGCTCTCCTTATAATGCCACTGAGGGACAAAGCACTCTTCACTCCTCTCCTTACTGCCCCCAGGGCTCTACCCTTTCCCACACTGCAACATTATAAACAGCTCTTGTCCTAAATCCCTCCTTGGTTTCCTCAGTGCTGTGCCCATGCTCTGTATGCAACAGCTCTGTGAAACATCATTATCTCATTGCTCTCCTTTGTTACTTCTTTGCCTTCCCCTTCCTGCTGTCCATTTTCTCTAGTCTCAGACCAGATCCCCACCAGCCCACTCCCTGCTACAGGTTCCCCTCTCATCCCAGCAGAGCAGAGCAGATGTCCTGTCTGGTCCTGCCCAGAGGCAGGGAGACACTTCCCCTTCTTTGAGCTGCCTCAACACAAGTGTATTAAGGTGAAGAAACATCTGCCGGTAGCAGGCGTTAATGCCTGCCCTTCACACCACAGCACCGTGCTTTAAGTGTAAATAGGTGTCCTGATGAAGGACACAGCTTACCAGGTCCTTTTCCTCATTTCATGCTTTAGAGCTGTGCAAGAACTTCCTGCTACCCCTATAACCCTGCCAGGCTAAAGTGGGACAGCCTGCAGCTGCACTATGTGTGGGTCTGGGAAGCAGAGGTTCAGAGGAGCTGGACTCAGTTTGGGGCCCCTTGCCTACAGCTGGCATGACAGTTGTCAGGAGCTGCAGCCAGACATGGTGACACTTTTTTGTCAGATGGATTAGTGGCAAGTGAATAACTTCTGGACAGTACCTTCCAACACCCACATCTGGCATTTCTCAGGGGTGCTGTGTTTCAAAGGGAAGCCAGCATTTTGTTTGCACTGAATCCAGCTAAGGTTCATCTGAATCTTGGAAATGGCCATAAAAATTGTTGGCAGATCACATTGGTATAGTCCCTGAAATATGTCAGCTGCTTCTTTCCAGCTTGGGTTTCTCCTAGCTATGGGCAGAGATGGAGTAGAGGCCAGATTTAGTCCCCAAGTGCCTTTGGGTTTGTGGCTAAATACGGTCAGGCTTTGTGTCTGGGTTTGGAGGGTTTGGTGACTCTGTTCACATTGTGTTCCTCCGCTGCTCTGACATCAGCCTTCCTGTTCCTATGAGCAAATCCCTTTGGATAGTTAAAGGGGATGATCTTGCCCTCACCCTTCTCTCCAAAGCAGGGGAGTGGAACCACCTGAAAAACAAGCTTTGTTCCTTGTGCAGCAGCTTAATTCACCTGGTCTGTCAGGAAGAAGGCTCGCATCACACCAGAGCTGTCCTTGGCTGCAGCTGGAGGCGTGCTGGGGCTTTTTCTAGGTCTGGGAGCACGGTGCTAAGGCTGAGCTGCTGTGCACATATTAACACAATCCCAAGTGGTCAGTGTGGTTCCCACTGGAAGTGATAAGGGTTGCAACACTTAAGAATGTGCAAGGACATCTAAGCCCGTGTTTGATGCAGTGCATTTAAACCCCACATGTTTTCTTGTGCTACCACTGATGAAAGGTCACACTTGCTATGTCAATACCTCTTCGCAGGTCTGCTGATGTTCGCCATCACACACATCCTGTACTCCTCAGCCTTCGGCATGAAGCCTTTGGACCTCAAAGCCGGCTTGTTGATGGGCCTTGTTTGCAGCTCCTGTTATGCCTTCCTGTACTCCTACCTCTCAGGCCCATTCACCTACCTGGTAGCTGTCTACATCGCCTTGATTGGCTTCATGGGCTGGCGAGCGGTTGCTGGCATGCAGCTGTGCAACGACCTCTGGACGTGGACCAAGCTGTCGGCCTGCATCGGCGCGATGCTCTTCATGGTGTCGGATCTGACCATTGCACTTAATAAGTTCTGCTTTCCTGTGCCCTACTCACGCTTCATCATCATGGCTACTTACTATGCAGCCCAAATGCTTATTGCACTGTCAGCTGTAGAGAGCAGAGACGAAGAGGACTTCAGAAAGAGAAGCTAGGTGGACTGCCAATAGTCTGTGAACAACGTGGGTTATATCTCAGGTGCTGTAGCTGCATTCACCCCTGAGAGAGATCTCCATTTCTCTAGGCACATTGGTGATGTTCATTTTGCTTCTTTGAAGCATTACTTTTGGGGTTTTTTTCTTTTCTTTTTTTTTTTTTTTTCCCCCCCAATGGCTTTCTCTGAATACAGCTTACTTCAGTGTGGAGTCCACATCAGGAAGCTTAGACTGTCCCTGCAGTAGTTACTCATTCAACTTCTCCGTGGAAGTGCTGTACTACTGCATTTTACTTGTTAGTCTTGAAACTGATGCTGAATGTCTAGGAAGAGAGAGCTGATAGAAAGGCAATTGGCCATGCACTGTGCTAGAGGATTTGCTTTCATAGTAGGCAGACAGGCACAGATCTCTGCTGAAGTCATTGGTAAAAATTAATTTAACCACCATCTGTCTCTTTTTTTTGCATTACAAACTCAGTACACAAATTTGGGCTCTTGCCTCTGTTGAAACCAAGCTGAAGGTAGAGTAAAACTGGCATATCCAGACGAGGGCTGAGCTTTGGAGTCAAAAGCAGCATGTGGGGCAGCCCCCAGCAGAACCAGAAAGTAAAACACCAAGCAGAGAGCACAGGGCAAGAGGTGTGCTGACATGCAGTGCTGTGTGCTTTGATCGAGGCTGAATGCTACTCCAGGGCATGTCTGGAGGTGTAGGGCTTCCACATGTGGCAGAAGTAGGAGTCTGGTGGGATTTTAGGCATCTAGGTAGCCCAAGCAGTGTGTTCTTCCCCACTGTGTGTGCAGTTACATGATGTTTGGAGCCAGCAGGGGCAGCTGAGATGTAATGGGCACATGAAGAACTTTGATTTTTACAGCAGGACTCAGGAGTCTGTGTCTCACTAACGTATGCTCTGATTTTCCTTAGCATGGCAGGTAGGAGTCTGACCTTTATGCCTTTCTTCCCTAGTATCCTAACAAATAATATTCCATGCACTCTTTAAGCTGTGGAGTGCTGCAGCTCTTGCAACATCTTGAATCTTCGTGTGAGCATCTCCTGTGCTCAAGGCCCTGATTTTGGAGGTAGATCATTACTTTTTTTTTTTCCAGATGATGGCAAATGATCAGCTGTGCACCACTTCTTCTTGGAAAGCCCCTTTTCAGCAAAGCTTCTTGAAAAGCACTGTCCTGTGTGCCCAAACTGCCTGCTGCTTCCTTCTCAAACTGAGGTGGATACAGTGAGAAGACACCTCAGGGCTAGGAAAGCCTGTTGGTTCTGATCATACTCTTCCTTTGGTTTGTCAGCCCATCTGCTGAAGCAAGATTACTTCCAACTTCAGACTCACTTAAAGATCTAAGAAGAGATTGCCCTAATTTTTCCTGCAAGCTCATTTGTGATCATATTTTTCTTCTCTTATTTATATCTAACAGCAACCTCTGTTTCTGTTTGAACCTATCTTTGAATGGGCTTTTCCCTCTGTCTGTTCCTAAGGCTGATGCAGAACCAAGATGGCTTTTACCAATGGCTTGTTTTAAGATGCTCAGGTGTGCAAAGGAAGCTTGCTGAGGGTTCTCTCACATCTTCAGCCTTGCAGCTGACCAAAGCAGACTACACAAGTCAAATCCACACCCCATGGGCAGAGGGAGCAGGAAGGGCAGCCCTCCAGACCAGCCTTGTGGGCTGAAAGTTGCCACAATCTTCATAGCTAGTGTGCCCTGACTGTTGCAGGTGAAAGCCTGGTGCCAAATCGCTGGTGCAGTTGGCAGAGCAGGAACTCTTCTTTGTGAGCAGGGTCAGGGGCAGCTGAGGAAATCCTACTAACTCTGCTAGCTTTGTCCCTTGGTGCTGAGGAGTCTCCTGCTTCCTCCCCAGCCTCACATGCTGGGGGATGGGTGGGGAATAGACATCATGTCCCTACAGCTCCTGCATTAGTGCAAGTGCAGGCAGTATTACTAACAACCAGGTTAGCCATCCTGACCCCTGGGGTCATCTGCTGCTTCTCAGACTGAGAGCAGAAAGGTCAGCTGCAGTACTGAGAGGGAAAGCATTGTAAATAGCACAGCCCATGTAATCTCTTCTTTTTAATGCTGTTGTGTAATATTGTCAGTATTCATTGACTGCTGCACTGGCTTCTGCCTGGAGTAAACTGCTAAGGGGATTTAGAGCCACAAAACATCTTCATTCATCAGCATTGCTTATCTCCTGGCCACAGCTTGAACCCTGCAGTGTAGCTCTTCATGGATGTCACCTGCTGTTACTCAACCCGACTGTTTGCAAATCTCTTCCTGCAACAGCTTGACCCAACTAAAAGGAAATCTAAGCATTTGGGGTGAACCTCCCCATCCTCCCAGTATGTGAGGAAACAGCCATTCCATTCTGATTTACAGTTCCTTGTCATGGGTCAGTCCAGCACTCAGTCCTTAGCAGGCAGTCCTTCAGAGAAGTGCCCCATGCCCTGAGCTTCCTTTGCCTTGAAGGATGTGTGTGATAAATCCAGCTCCCTTTAAAAGTTAGAATGTCAGTTATCTCTTTCTTGCCCCTCTAGAAATGAATAGTCCTCAGTTTGCTCGAGATGGCTGAGCTGCTTTTCTGCATGCTTTTTCATCTTGGCTTGCTTTGTTACCGTGCTCCACCACCAGCCACAGGATACTGGTAGGAAAGTATCTTCTAAGTGTCATTAGGAGGTCTGCCTCTTATCTCAACAGACCATCAGAGATGCAGTTTCTGGTGGCAGAGGTCTCTGGGTGGCTGAAAGAGTAGCAATGTCTGCAGCCCAGGCGGGCTGATATCCCTTCACCTGGAGCATGCTGGCTGGGACACATCCTAGGACACATCTCTGGCTCCGTCCCAGTGCTGCAACAGCTTTAGCCTTCCCAGGAACATGAGGCAGAGCCCTGGGCATGTGAAGTCAGGGAGATTCCTGGCTGCCTCAGAGGTTTGCCACTGAAGGCTCTCAATCTACAAAATCTCTCTCCTGCTCTGTATTTGTCCTTTTAATCCATATTACTTGAATGAGACCATTTTCCTGCAGGCTCTTTCCTGCTGGGAAGAGACCAGCTGCTGTGGACACTGATTTGACACAATTCTGAGTCTCATAAACCCTGAAAAACACTAAGCAGTTGCTGACAGTCTGTTAAATACCTTTCACAGAGATTAATACTGTTCCCTTAACCCCAGCCAGGGCAGGCTTCACTTCAAAAAGGAGCAAACATACCTTGAGGACCTTTCTGTTGTCTCTTTGCTCCGTGAAACGGAGAGGTTCAATCCATTCTTCCCCTTTTCAGGGGTACAGTCTTTGAGAAGCACCCAGTCTTTGGCCCAGACATGACAGAGGGAATGAAACACCCAGCAGTGTTGGGTGCCTGGTCCCTGCAGCGTCATCTCCTCTGCTTGCCAAGTACAGAGGGTTTCTTGCAACACTGCTGTTTTCAAACACCTCTTCAATTCCCATCTGTGGTCACTCAAGGTTACACACATGGACTGATTGCCTTTGCTTGCTTTCCTTTCTGCAGTTACCACCTTCTTGGAGATCCTTTGGCTCCTTTCTTGGCTGTATAAAAGGTGTAGCACATTTACTTCAGCCTTCTACCTCTTTCTGCAGATAGACCCTCCTCATGCAGGACTTGCAGTGAAGTCAAAGCAGCAGTACTAATTGCTGCTGGTTTTAAACGCAGTAATGCTTCTGAGCTGTGCCAGTCACACCAGCATCAGCAGGGTGAAGCTTCTGCAGAAATGGGAAATTGAGAAGAACAAAGCCAGAGGATTTTAACAGCTTTACTCCTACTCTACCAGGAAAATTGTGTTTGTGCTTAATACCTGTCCATAAGGAGGCAACTGTAAGACTAATTGGTTTAAGAATTACTCTAATGGCTTTTAAGTAGATTGCTGAAGGTTTCATGTTGTAACCGGTGAAGACAACTGATACGTTTTTACACAAGTATAGACAATTCCCAGGACAAATTCTACAGAATTTTTAGTGGCTTCTCAGAGCTTTCCAGTCCTGTAGTTTGACCCTGAGACCTGTGTGTTTCCAGCTTGCTATCGCAGTCGTTTTGGAAGCTGTTCTGGAATAAGCAGATCAAAGCAAACAGCAGCTGTAAAGCTCAGTGGCAGGTGCCTCTTTGCTTGGTTTCTGGATACAGACAGAGGCTCTTTTAAGCACAGGCATCATAACTGCTCTTGGAAAAGGATGGGAAGTTGCTGACTTCTCATGACAGAAGTCCTCTGGGGTGCTTCTGCTTTTATCCATGCTTGCCCCTTTTGTGCCTTGAGTAAATCAAATTTTCCAGGGCCAGTTCCTCATCAGGTGGAAAAAGGCACAAGTGTATTAGGGCTAGTGCTAAGCTGAGGTACAACAGCAGGAGCCCAGGCCCTCACCCTGTTTCTCAAATGGAGACACTAGCACTTACTGACCTCACAAGGCTGCTGTGAGGATTAGTGCTCATACAGCACTTTGAAGATGTAAAGTGCTATATAAATCCCAAGTATTGTCATACCCTAGTGTTAAAAATTCTTTTAGAGTTCTGAAGGACTTCTCTTAAAGCATAGAACGTGTGGCTGCCTTGTGAATGCAAAGTATTTATTCATACTGGTTAACATGGTGGGCTCAGCTACACTTGAACTCTGAAACCAGAGTTTAGCTTAAAAATCTGAACTCTAATTTCAGTTTTGAAAATGGTTTTTAGTTCTTCTAAAAGCCTTAATCGAATTCTTAGACAGGAACCTGGCATCCACATTTTGCAGTCTGGTCTTACCCCTGACTGTTAGCTAGAGTAAATCAATTCCAGCCAAAACACAGTGCTCTGACAGTCTGCTGTGGCTGCTGAAAAGCTTGGAACAGAAAATGAAGTAATTCCTTTCAACCTTCATTCTGCAGAAGGTTGGCTAGGTTTCATGGGGCAACTTGCAAAAGGGATATTTAGTTTCTGTGGTTGTAAGTTTTACTGTCTTGAAAATCTGCAGAGAGGGAAGGCCTTGATGGAATCAATAAGGTCAGCACATCCTTCTTGAGTTACTCTTTTCACCTGAATCAAAGAAATAGCAGGGTCTGTAGTGAAGGAAGTGCTTGGATCACCAGTCCTAGGGCCCAGAATAAAAGCTGATGTAGAAATACAGCTGTAAACCATCACCATGTTGTCAGCTAGGATCAAAATGCCACTGATCGGCGATTTGAAATCCGGACTACAGCTAAAGACTACTTAGTTCTGGTAGCACAAACTGCTGTACAAATACCAAGCAAGGAATTACCCACCAAGGAATGTGAGCTGTGTACATGTGAAATGGACCAGAATCTTGAAGCAGCTGCAGTAAAATATTATCTTAACATGAACTCAGAAGCAAACACAATGCAAATTTTTATGTTTTCTTTAAAAATCTTTGTTGGGTTTTAGTTTTCTTAAGTTGGGAGGAAATTTTCTTGACGTTATTTCATTGTTGCTCTTACTGTAATGAATAAAGATATACAAGTCTAGATAAACTACAAGTGAAAAAAAAGGTGGCCAGTTGGCAGCAATGCCAAAACTTCTGTGGCTTGTATTGTTTCTGTGGTGACACTACGCTGCTGCAGGATGAGCTCTGCTGGAGCAGTGCGATGGCTCAGCGCTGAGGCTGAAGCAGGAGGCCAGTCTCAGATGAGAGGGAAACAGGGAGTGTGCTACCCAGACTGCAGTGAGAACACAACTGGGCCAATTCAGCTCAGTTAACAGACTGAGAAGGCATCAGGAGATGCTAGAAGAAAAGTTTTCCTGACAGTTAACAAGCAAGAAACCAAAGGCAGCCCACTGGGCGACGGTGCTGAATCGGGTCAAATGTTCACCTTGCTTGTGCAGGCTCCTGCTGGATCAGGCCTTGCTTTTATTCACCTGGGGAGGCTTGCTCCAAGTCTGTGGTGCTGGCAGGGTCGAGCCAGCAGAACCTGATGCTTTGTTAAATCAAACTTAAAATCCTACAAACCAAACAAAACCAAGGAAGGGAGGAAAAAGGAAATGGCATTGGGAAAGCAGTAGTTCTGCCTGGCTGAGCCTGCAGACTGGCTGCTCTGTGCTGAATACTAATCTCCGCGTGTTGCTCCCCTGCAAGCCTCTTGCTCCTGCCCCTCTCCCTCCCATTCCAGGGGGAGTGCACTGTCAGATGTGACTGAGGCAGCTGCTCTCTCCTGGGGAGTCAAAGCATTTTGCCATGTCTGAAAGCCTCTAGCACCTACTTCCTTTACTGTGATTGTAAAGGTCACCACGTGCAGTAGTGCCACTGGATCTGGGATCTTTTCTTAACACATTTTTATGCTGATTATACTGTTTTAATTCTGTGTTTGGAATGTAATTTTTTTTTTCTCATTTCTTCTGTGTGTAACAGCAATTAAAAACATTAATTTACTAGGTGTTTTTACTGTGCAGATACAATGTCTCCTTGCTCATTTTCTGTTTCTGTGACAGCTTCAGCACGGAGGCTGCAGCCAACTGAACCTATGTGTCAGGCAGTTTTGTGCCACCATTGTGCCCACCAGTTGTGTGGCTCTGCCATGGAGCTACCCAGCACCCTAATGAATCTGACTGATATCACAGACTGTCTGAGGAAGCACAGACAGGTGCACCCCACAGAGCACATCCAATACCAGCACTACCATGACAGTGGCACCTGACTCATGTTCCCTGGGATGTAGAGCTCTGAAGCACCCTCATCCCTTGCTGCTGCAGCCAGCCAGCCCCACATGCAATGGCCATTTCTCCACATTCCCAGGGAGAGGGCAGTTTGTTGCAAAGGCTTGCTCTGGGAAGGCTGCTTACTGCCCAGAAATACCAGACAAATGGCCAAGTCTCTTTTCACCTTACCCCAGCAATAGTCCCAGGAGGAAAAAGTAGGGTAGCATGCACATTTTTCTCTGGTTGAGGATCTGATGCCAGTTTCTTCAGCTGTTTGATGCAGTGGCACAGATACTTGGTTTCATTAATCCTGAATCAGGCCATCTGTCATCAGCAGAACAGGTTTCAGGGTTTTATAGCATAGAAACTTGGAGTGTGTAACTGCTGCCAGTTAATTAAATGGATCTGCTCACAGGATTCAGAGAGACCCCCTCCTATTCTCTTTCTGAAGTAGTCCCTGATGTACCCCTAATGAATCAGTACCAGCTAGAAATTCTTTTCAAAGGAGTTAACAGGGAAAATCTGGTGCTTCTTTCCTCTTTTTTTTTTTTTTTTTTTTTTTTTTTTTAATTTAGTCTTTCCCAATTCCTTTCAAAAACTTAGAGGCCTGCTGGGAGGAGCATCCTGTTTCCTCACACCTCCTTCCTAGCTCCAGATGGAACAAAGGTGACAAAATATTCTCAGACTGAGTGTGTGTCTGTGACTGGCCCCTGCTATGCTTTTATTCCACAATCATCTCTGGGAAGAATTCACTCTAAACCAAAAGAAGCAGGATCAGTAGAGATGCATGTAGATTTATCTCTGTCAATCTGCTGATCCTTCAGTGGTTCAGTGGTCTGTAATTCCTTATGTAGTCTTGGCTACCAGAATTGAAATTCCTGGACTCTTCTGGGTCTTAAGTTTTACCCTCCATGGCCAGCTCTTCCATGAAGTGACTCCCCCACTGCAAAGCTACAGACTGTACTTGCTCTCTTGCTATTGTGAGGATATAAGTATTTCACATTTATAACTCTCTGTTCATCTACCATCTCACACAATGAAGCCCAGATCATCATGGAGGTGCTGCTGGGCTATCTGGTGACATGAAGACAGAACCTGCATCTCTTGAACTCAGAAGCAGGATTCTCCTTGACTACTACAGTGGCAAACTGATACAGAGAGGAGAGAACTGCAATCTTCGGCTTCATTTATTACCATTAAGATGCACTGGCAGATGGTATTAGAAATACCATCTTTAACATGCACCTTGCTGTCCAAAACCACTTAGAGGGAAAGAAAACAGAAACATCAGAAGCAGCCCTGCCAAGCAGAAGCCCCACTCTACCACCTGGTTGAACTGACCATTAGAGAAGCAAAGGGCAGTGGCATTTTGAATCACAGAAAGGCAAACTACACAACCACAGCAATGCTGTTCTGCACACTAGACCAGGCAGAGCCACTTCCACTAATTACACCTCATGTTTTGACTTCTGCAGACTTTGTCACTGTGTCCCCAAGGCTTTTAGAACCTTTTTCTTAAGGTAAAAAAAAAACCAAAAAAACAAACCCAAAACAGAAGAGGACCAAATGTCACAATTACTGCAACCAATCCTGTGTTTTGGGTGCAAATCTCACACAGTTCTGGCTAAGAAGCTTTATAAAGCTTTCTACTGTAAAAAGGAAAAAGTTGTCACAGTTTTCATAAGAAGTGAAAAGTTCAAGTTTAGGGAGTTCTTGTTTTCATTCTCATTTCCTCTTCTTCAGTGCTGTTCTGAAGAATTCACTTTGGGTCTAACAGGCTGTGTGTTTTCTGCAGCCCGAGGAAGGAGCTGCTGCTGCTGCCTATCAGAGGTGGAGCAATGCCCTGTCTGTTTTAGCAACTACCAAGAAAAAAGACTGAATCTGAAACCGTGGCTAAGCAGAAGAAAGCAAATGGTCTTCCTTACAGAGGAGAGCATAGAGGTATTTGGTTTGTGTGGCAAGGTTTTGGCAGTGGGGGTGCTACTGGGGTGGCTTCTGTGGGAAGCTGCTAGAACCTATGTCTGAAAGAGCCAGCACCAGCCAGCTCCAAACTGGGCCTGCCACTGGCCAAGGTCCATCAGCAACAGCCATAGTGCCTCTGTGATAACAGGTTTAAGGAGAAGAAACATCTGCGTAACTAACTGCAGCCAGAGAGAGGAGTATGTGAGAAACAGCCCTGAAGGCACCAAGGTCAGTGAAGAAAGAGGGGCAGGAGGTGCTCCAAGAGCAGGGATTGCCCTGCAGGCCATGGTGAAGGCCATGGGGAGGGCAGGGCAAGGGGCAGCATGAGACTTTAAATAGCTCTGACTCTGGACCATCCCACCTGGCTTAGCTGTACAGAGCCCCTGAAACAGAGAGATTCCCCCAAGAGAGTGCCCAGGCCGAGGTAAGGGGGAGCCCTGGGAGGCCTCAGAAGTAGGTTCCCATTGAGGAATCTCAATGTAAATGAGCACCTCACCCACACAGTGCTTTTGTAATCCTTGCTCCTCAGCCAGCTGTGCTTACAAACAGGCTGCTTGAACTAGAAGAGGTAATGTTCCTATTGTAACAGCTCTTACCATAACAAGCTCAGTGTGGTAAGTTCTACTCAGCAGTGAGATTGCCAAAGGATAAAGAGCTGCTCCCCTCAGGCCTGCCTGCCCTTCCCCAACCACAATGTGCAGCACTGCCAGGATTCCTCTTATGTCAGGCTGGCAACTGCCAGGCCAGGCGCAGCTCCCACAGAATTTAGGGGCTAGGAACATGTCCTCCAGCTCTGGCTGGAAAACTGTGGCTTCAGGGAGGAGTGTACCAGGGGGCATGGGAAGTGGGGAAATCAAATAACACCAGGAGTTCCCAAAAAAACCAGTAGAGTTGCTATCAGTCTTTCAGGCAAGCAGTGGCTGGCTTCAGGGAAAGAAGTGCTGCATGTATCCTACACAGACAGACAGGTTTGCCTGAAAATCAGAACAGGAAATCCAGTCTGCACATCCTCTGTCTCCCTCCCTCCACTGACCCACAGACAGCTGCTTCTGCATTAGCAGAGAACCAGACCAGGGGTGGAGGAGCTCAGCAGTTGTCTCCAAGCTGTCCAGAAGCAATGATCACAGTCAAAAATAACCTTAAAAGATCTTTCCAAATATAGTTCCTCATTATTGGTGCTGTATCAGTTTAATTTCAAGCTGTGCCTGGCAGAGTCTCTTGTCCCCCTTAAGAGAAAACCTACAGGTCCTGAATCACCAGGGCCTGTCTCTAGAAATGGAGACTGAAACAAAGGTAGTTCAGTGTCGTAATAGACAAAAGAATGGAGAATGTTTAACCTTGAGGACTCTCTGGTTAAGCCTAAGAAGAGTGAGCTTACCAGAGAGACCAGTGAAACTCGCAGGTCACAGCTGTTTCAAGGCCCTGCTGTATATATTGTAAGACCAAGCTTTAAGTTTGGGGATGGTGACAGAGGAAAACCATTTGTGGTTATTGTTCCTAAAACCCATGCATCTGGAAGTGGTCAGTCTCACAGGACCAACTGGAGCCAGCTGAAACCAAGCTATGTGTTACAACCTAGTTGAAAGCTTCACTGAATGAGAACTATTGGCATGGAAATAAACAGGGAAGTGAGAGTGGGATATGAAATGTCTGATTTTGCCTTGGAAATGTTTGCTAGCTTTCATACAATGCTGACAAAATCCTGCCATGTCACCCAGGAAGAGAACAGATTTACCCAGTGCAGCATCTGTGGCATTCAAAAAAAGCACAAGGTTGTTGTCAGACTTGCATCAGTTGCCTCTTGCTAAATATACCATGGGTGCAGTGCAGCCTTGGCTGGGGACTGAGAAATGGCCATATCTGCTTAGAATCATAGAATCAACCAGTTTGGAAGAGACCTCCAAGATCATCCAGTCCAACCTATCACCCAGCCCTAGCCAATCAACTAGACCATGGCACTGAGTGGCTCATCCAGTCTTTTCTTGAACACCTCCAGGGACTGTGACTCCACCACCTCCCTGGGCAGTCCATTCCAGTGCCAATCACTCTCTCTGTCAAGAACTTCCTCCTAACATCCAGCCTAGACCTCCCCTGGCACAACTTGAGACTGTGTCCCTTTGTTCTGTTGCTGGTTGCCTGGGAGAAGAGACTGACCCTCACCTGGCTACAACCTCCTTTCAGGTAGTTGTAGACAGCAATGAAGTCACTCCTGAGCCTCCTCTTTTCCAGGCTGCACACCCCCAGCTCCCTCAGCCTCTCCTCATAGGGCTTGTGGTTTTGAGCCATCAAAGGACTTAAAGAGACTACTGGCCAAAATAGGCCATTTTAAGAGACCAAATACTGCCTGAATCAACTGAAGAAAAAAACCAGTGTCCTCAAAAGACAAAGTCATATTTCAGCTGGTTTTTGATGTAAAGTTCTTAGAATGTGGCTCTTGTAGCTCCAGCTACATTACCTACAGCCTGCCCAATCTCTTCCTCTGTGACAAAATGAGAGCCAAACTGTCCCAGAGAAGTGTGATCCTCAGTGCCAGTCCCAGTAAGCACACTTGTCCCAGGGAACAGCAGAGTGTAAACTCCTCAGATATTAAATCTATGGTTATTCAACCTGGAGGGAATCACCACCACCAGTCACAGTGACTGTAAATCTGACTTAGACCACAGACAATCAGCTTGCAGCTGGAAATTGGAGGGGTCATAAGCAGGCAGATGCTCCTTGTTGAGCTGAACCACAACTCAGATTTGGATGTGATGCTAACATTGCCCTGGTGCAGGGTGACTGTTGCATCTGGTGATGAGAGCATGACTCATGGTGCAGTTGTTGCCATGCCCTGTGCTGTGGCTCCTCAGAGGCCTGAGGAAGCAGGAAGCACAGTCCTTCCTGGGATACTCCACCTTGAAGGCAAAATTCTGCTGAGGACAGAGTGGGCTGCTTCATGCTGCAGTGTCCATTGCACACAAACATGCAAGCAGAAAGCCATCACCCAGACAGAGTCTTCTGCACAAGTAGATATCCCAAGAGATTAGACATTGCATTTGGTGACCTGGGCTTTCTCTCACACCAGGGAATCATAGAATGGTAAGGTTGGAAGGGACCTCAAGGATCACCTAGTTCCAACCTCCTGCCATAGGCAGGGACACCTCCCATTAGTACAGGTCACTAAAGGCCTCGTCCAACCTGGCCTTGAACACCTCTAGGGAGGGAGCAGCNCAGCCTTCCTGTAGGCCCCTTCAGATACTGGAAGGCTATTATAAGGTCTCCTTGAATGAAGCCTCCTCTTCTCCAGGCTGCAGAGCCCCAACTCTCTCAGCCTGTCCTCATAGCAGAGCTGCTGCAGCCCTCTGAGCATCTTTGTGGCCTCTGGACCCACTCCAACACTTCCATTTCCTTCCTGTGCTGAGGGCTCCAGAACTGCACACAGGACTCCAGGTGGGGTCTGATGAGAGCAGAGTAAAGGGGCACAATCCCCTCCCTTGCCCTGCTGCCCACACTGCTCTTGCTGCAGCCCAGGACTCGGTTGGCTGTCTGGGCTGCATATGCACACTGCAGGCTCATGTTGAGCTTTTCATCAACCCAGACTCCAAGGTCCTTTTCCTCAGGGCTGCTCTCACCCATTCACCACCCAGCCTATATTTGTGCTTGGAAAATCCAGGGAGGAGAAAGACTGAACAATGCACCACATTACTGTCAGCATCTGACCAGCGTATTTATCTCAACATGTAAACAAATGCAAACTGAAAAGCACGGGAGGCAGGAATCAGAAACCTCATTCTCCCATTCATCTGCTATGCACCTGTAAGCAAAGCAATTAATTTCTTTCTTTCTTGGTCTGTAAATAAGGTGTCAGGTTTTAGCTTCATGGGGATATATTGATGCCTTCTCTCACTAATGCCACCAAATCGTAAAAGTGCTTCTGGATATTTGGCTCCCAAGGCGCTTTAGAAATGCATGATTAAATTACACCCAATTATAAACCAAAGCAGGTGATCTTCTAAAGAAAGGAATATTCCTCTCCTGGTGTTACTCTGAGGCATTAATAGTCTACAAAATGCTCTGGGGGAATCAAGGAATTGCACATACAATTTAAATTCCACTGTCCACTGAAAGTCTTTGTCTTTCAGCCTGTATTTAGAGATTGTTCTTGAAGTCTTTATTACCTCCTTTTGCACTGACATGAGATCCCACCAGGTAAATCCTCTGGATTTTAAATGTATGGCAAAATCCTATGACAAGACCTCATTCTCAGAGAACAGCTTATCTCCCCCTTATCCTTTAGAGTATTTTCTACCATCTCTCAAGTTTGTGACTTGTCATTTATAAAGAATAGGAAATCAGTTCGCATCTGCTGGTGTCCTGCTGTCGTGCCTGAAGACAGGTAGGCTGTTAGCAAAAGAATGCTGAAGGGAATGCACTGCAAGGCACAGCCAAAGTAGCTCTCTGCATTTACTACTTAACTCTTCTATACTTCCCTATAGACAGGGTGGTGACTGAAGTTATCTGAAGTCCTGTAACATGCAGGTCTAGAATGCTTCTATACATGAACACAACCACAGCCACATGGCTGGAAGTGCTCTTTCTTAGCTGCACATGTAACTGAAATAATATACCTATGGTCTAGTTATGTCAGTCAAGGAAGGCTGCTGGTCCAATACAAATACACCATCTGACACCTGATTGCTCTCCTTAGTGCACTACTTATTCTGTTATTTTCATGTATTGCCCATTACTCTTAATGGGATTGGAAAACTTGCAGCACATGTGGCTAGGCTTCTGAAGAAATATATGCAAAGCCTGACAATATATATTAACGTATAGTTTGTTTTCTATTACTATATTCTTTATTACAACAGGCATAGGCAGAGCAAAAATATTTGGCTTGGATCTCATTAGACAAAGTAATTGCACTCTGCTTTGCCCCAGCCTAGGCAGAAGGATCACTTACCAGTTTGATTTGATGAGCACCATCAGTTTGGGTTGTGAGTGCTGTTCATGAGACACCTCTATTAGTGATTACATTTTAGCAGGAAGCTGACAAACAAAGCTGTTTACCTTTGGGCGCATATTTCAATGTGCTTCTAGAACCTTCTTGTAGGTTTTGGCCCAAGAATGAGTGTTACACAGTCTCCAACATGTGCCAGATTCATTTAGGAGATAAATCCCAGTCAGACTGGAAATATGCTACAAGTCACTTGTAACACCAACCTTCTCTTACATCAGGATGTGATGATCTCACCCTCCCTGCACCCAGCCCCTGCTGCCCCTTGAGTTTTAATGGAAAACAGCATCTGTAGGAACTGCTGTGTGATGTGCTACACATAGATGTAGGAAAAGAAAGCCCAGTCCTGAAGAGACTCCCAACAGAAGAAGAGAAGGCTTTGAAGAGACCTGATAGTAGCCTTCCAGTATCTGAAGGGGGCCTACAGGAAGGCTGGGGAGGAACTATTATCAAGGTCTTGCAATGACAGGACAAGGGGCAATGGGTTTGAAGTGGCAGAGGGAAGATTTAGACTGGATGTTAGGAGGAAGTTCTTTATAGTGAGGGTGGTGAGGCACTGGCACATGTTGCCCAGGGAGGTTGTGGCTGCTCCCTCCCTGGAGGTGTTCAAGGCTAGGTTGGACAAGGCCTTGAGTGATCTGTACTAGTAGGAGGTGTCCCTGCCTATGGCAGGGGATTGGAACTAGATGATCCTTGAGGTCCCTTCCAACCTTACCATTCTATGATATGGATGGGATAAACCAGGAGGTATTCTTGTGCCTATTCTCCTGGTGGAACCTGAGCTTCAGAATTGGTTAATGCTATACCCAAGCCCACAGAAGCATGAGTTTAGCACAATGTCTTGTGTACAAAACTGCCCAACTTCCTTCAGCTCTGCCATGAATTTTTATGCTTACCTTTGCCTTTGGAGATGTATTACTGCTCCTGTGAATTTGCTGTCAGTGTCCCCAGTGTCACTGCAGGCAATGACTCAGAAGAAGTATCTTCTCCCTGGGAGTAGGCCTGTGCAGTGTACATATTGCTGTGGAACGTCTCTGCAGCTGTGAGCCGTGTGGTGCTACTGACATCACACTTCAGGACACCATGAGCAGCCTGCTCATCATCTTCCACATCAGAGCTAGCATTTAGGGTCATGGTGTTTGGGACTTCTTCAACCAGCTGCACATTGGTGGGTGGCCAGGGGAAATCTAAGATTTAATGAGCATATTTAAGTGTTGGTTTCTGCTGTTAGAGGTCCTCTGTCTTATTCTGAAGCAAATAAACAAATAAATAAATAATTTCAGCTTCTAAAACAAAAAAAAAAAAAAAAAAAAAAAGGAAAAAAGGCAACCTTCTCAGCTCCAGTGCTGATGCTGAAATGGTGTGAAATTTCCATCAGCAGAGAAATACTTCCTGTCAATACTCACAGGAGAATAAGATGCTCAGGTTTGCTCTATACTGTACCTGCAAATTGCATCTGAATGTCATAAAGGGCTTCTCCATAACTATTCTTGATGATGACATGGTACAGGTCAGGAATAAATCATGTGCTGCAGTGAACAGGACTGGGAATGGTTCTCGTCCTCCCTCCTGATATCCTTTCTTTTTGCCATGCCACTGGTATCATGGAGAGCCCTGGCCAAGATAAATGCAGAGCTGTAACATTCTGCTTCCTGATTTTTGTGGTAACAGAAGCAAACCACATCTCTGAACACAGAATGGAGATCTGTGTCTTCAGGAGCCACTTGCTGGGAATATGTCTCAAGGACAATTGTAGAGATTGTTTCAAGCAACAACAGGCTTTGTCACCAACAAAGTGTGCAGGGGTGGCTTAGTGTGGGAGATGCCACCTAACCCTTATGCTACAGTTCAACAGTTTAATCTTGAAAGCTGAGAGGAAACAGCTGGAGTAATACAGACAAAGTAGTGCAGTTTAGACTAGGAGATACATTCTTACACTGGTGCTGATTCTGCAGGGTACTGGGAAAACTCAGCTTGTGCAGTAGTCTAGGGTTAAAAAAAACCCACAGAAATGTCTCTTAGCATCCACACAAATAAGCTCAACATCTGATAAAAGAAACTGTACCTCAGAAAGGACAGTGTTGGGGTCTCAAGCATTGTCTTTACAACCCAATCACTCCCCTCAGTCACTCAAGATTTAACCAAGAATGGTTTCACTTCAGTTAGCATGGACTGCAGTTGTATGCTTGAAAAAAAATCTGCTTCTCATGAGGAATCAGAGAGCTTACCAATGTCTTCTGGTTTGCTGAACACTGTCACTCCAGCTGTGGAGGGTAGGTTGTGCAGCTGACAAATCTGCACAGAAGTTCCTCTACACTTACCACTACAGGGAGGTTTATAAAAAGACTGGCCATAAAAACAGTGAGCAGTCATGCAGGCCTTCATGAACCTAATGTTCTGCATGAGTCTCCAAGGAAGAGTTCATGTGGTAGAGGCCAAAGGACAACTAAAGCCTCCATATCCCTGTGGATGCATTTCACCAGATACCCAGGAAAATTCTAATTGCAGGATACCTTCTCCAACAGGACACCACAAAGACTCTCACAGGGAAAGATGTATGAGTGCATAGTGCTGTCCCAGTACAAACCACCATGGGACTCTTCAGCCTCAGTCGGACCAAACCTATGCAGAGGATAAAGGGAAAACACAGATATAGAGAGAGAAATTTAGAGAGATTGCAGACAAAAGTAAAGCCATTCTTCAGTCTGCTGAGTCACACCTGGAGACTGGAAGAAACAACCTTCCAACTTCCAGCAGAATGCACTAAGTGTAAGAGTTGCATTGTTGCCAGCTCTTTTCCAAATACCACCAGAAAAGGAACATTAATGCCTCAGCAATCAGCAGCTTTGGGGCAATTCCAGGTGTGGCAGGTGAAATGGGAGCATTTCAAAATAGCTCATGTGTAAGAACTACTTTTCCTGTCTATTTTATGAACTATTAATGTCAAGTGAACAAGAACATAGAAAAAGAAGAGGCAGTTTTAATGCCTCATTAGATGACTTTACTGTCCACCTTCTGCCACGAGCAGTTTTGTACAATGCCTGTTTCTCAGAGGGACTTTTCATAGCCTTCAGTACAGTACTGTATTTTGCCGTTCCTCACCAGAGAGCTTCGTCTGGAGCCTGCAGTCCCTCTCTTTGGAGATGTGGTAACAAAGACAGGCTGCACAGGTGGGTGGTGTTGGCCTGAAGTGGAAACTGAGAAGAGAGAACCATTTTTTTGTATCAGTCACCTGGATGCTGGCTTCTGAGATTTCCTCAGGCAAGCCTGAATGTCCTCCTACTTTCAAGGAATCAGGACTACATAACATGATTCATAACTCTCTCCTTGCTTGCATTACTGCTGCTGAGGGCAGTCAGCACTGTGCTTTGTTATTTAGGAGTATTTTAGATGTGCAAATCTGCATTTCCTCATTAATGATTAAACAACCCTAAGTCCTAACCAACAGGGATTTAAATACTTTGCTATCCCAAACAGGAAGCTAGCTAGGGATTTCATTCTCAAGACACAATTAGTGTACCTCTGGTAATATTATTTCGACTCTAGCATGCTGCCACCTGATTGTTCATCCCATTCAAACTGGTTCCTGAAGGAATGCAAACTCTTTCAGTACCACTGCATGTACCACAGAGGGGCAGTTCAAACATGATGTTCATTTGCTGTAGTCCCTGCCCTCCTAACCCATACTCAGACTACAGTGTTCAGGATTAGTATCAAAAAAACCTTCCAACAGTGACCTCCAATTCCATGTGAGATGTGATGGGAGAGATCAGTTGGTGGAAGAAACAACTGCCCTTACATCTGACATATCCAGGCAGCTCAGCAAGGAGGATGGCAGAACAATTTCAGTTTGGCTCAAGGCCTACAAAATTTGTGTTGCTCTCTATCTGTCCTCCGCACCTCTGGAAGCTCAGCAAAAGAGAGGCAGAGATGCGATGGTAAACGTTCTTTTGTGAGATAAATTTGTTAATCCTTTTCAAAATGTGGTATGTTAAAAGCAAAAGAAAGTAGCAGCTAATAGTTGGGAGTTCCAGCTGGGCAGATGCTACAGGTCTTACCTGAAACGTGGCTTTGCTAAAATTCCTCCCCTTAACTCCACTGCTTCTTCTTGGTCAGCGTCATTCACAACGTAGGTTCAAGAGTTGTGTTCTCTCCTCCAAGCCTCCCACAGTACAACCAGTACTAGAAATAGGGATCTGGGTGCATTCTGTTAATTTTTGGTGTCCTTAGCTCTCATCTCCAGTATGTATTTCTGACAGCACATCTGTCTGGCTCCTATCAGGTTAGCGAAATGCTGGAACTGGAAAACTCCAACTTCATCAGTCCTGGAGGCTCTGTAACAGCAGCAAAGCTGTGACATGGTACTCTGTCTGTGGGCACATGGGCTCATGTGTGAATGCAGAGCTGCTCCTGTTTCAAGATGCTTGAACCTGCAATGTTTCAGCATAAAAAGAGCCTTAATAAACACAGACCAAGTCCTCTCCAACAAAACAATGCAGTTCCTACCATGGACATAGATATACACTCTGTTCCAAGGTTGGCCACTAAGAAAAATCCTCACTACATCTGACACAGGACCATCTGAGTTCACCTTGGAATGGGCACCTCCTATGAGCCTGGACCACCACTCACTTTCCACATGTGTTTGGATGAGGTGCAGCAAAGGTTTGCTTCTATCTCTTCCCAGCTGTCTGGTGAGCTCTGCAATACATTTCCTGTAACCTGTTTTGTAAGGCTTTGAGTGCCTTGTGTCTCCTCCTGGTAGTAAATGCCTCTTCCAGTCCTGTGTAAAGTGTTCAGGTGCTATCTGGACTGCTTGGATTAGTGACTTTGCTTACTGGCTTGAAAGAGTCTCATAATGTTCTTTGAGTTTATTTGCCAGAGATTACTGCACCTTCGATTAATAGCTATTTTTGAAAACACAAATCTTGCTTTTTTTTGCTCTTTAGTCCAGCTCACAGCAGTCCAGTTAGGTCCCCACAATACATATGAACAGAAGATGGAACATTAAAAAAGATCAATATGTTTTTTAATCAAGTGAAGATGCAGTTGTGTATCCAAATCCACCTTCTGCTCTGAAAATCTCAGCTTTTATACAGAACACTCTTCTGGGCACACAGGGTCATAAGGAATATGGTGCACATGGACAGGACATATTCTCCTGGGCATAATGTGAAATAATGCAAGTCTTCTAACAGGAGAAGAATGATAGCTTCAGGCTTTAAATTGGTTTAGTACAACACAAAGTTCTGCTGTAAAGGAATTGGAGTGCTTTCCCATCTGAGTAACTATTTAACCTCAAGGCTCTTGTCTACAGCACAGAATTCTCATTTTTCAGCTATCCTAGTTTCCACACTTGAGCAGTTCTGTTCTAAATTATGTGCAACTACTAAAGCCCACTCCTGTATCTATTACAAGATCCCTTCAATAATTTAAGCTATTTATAGATGGCCTCTGATAGCCTTTTGTTTTTAAAAATGCTTTAGTTAGCTTGTTGTATGAGAGTTACAATTCCCTGTAACTGGCACAAAATCAAATCTGCCTATTTCAGCATCTCTGAGACTACTGTAATCCTTTGGAGTTTGTCTGTGGTTTTGATCAATCCAGAATTAGGCAGAGATTCTTTACTACTAAAGATCCAGTGTGAAAATAAAACACTTTCATGAATTCCACAAAAGTTTTCTCTTCCTGTAAAAGCTTTGATGGAGACTGGTGAAAGGAGCACAGTAACACATGAGAAACCATTTTGTTATACATTAGGGCCTTTGGCCACTTAAGATTTGAACATTAAGTACTAGAAACATCTATACCTAAGAGCACCTTTATCAAGTTGATCCCAGCTGAACTGCTGATCCCACTGCTGTTTAACATCTTTGTCAGTGACATGGACAGAGGAATCAGTGCACCCTCAGCAAGTTTGCAGGTGACACCAAGCTGTGTGGCACAGTTGACTTGCTAGAGGGCAGGGATTCATCCAGAGGGACCTGGACAGGCTGCAGAGCTGTGCCCAGGCCAACCTCATGAAATTCCACAAGGCCAAGTGTAAGGTCCTGCGCCTGGGTAGGCACAATCCCAAGCACAAATCCAGGCTGGGTGGGGAATGGCTGAGAGCAGCCCTGAGGAAAAGGACCTTGGAGTCTGGGTTGATGAAAAGCTCAACATGAGCCTGCAGTGTGCACATGCAGCTCAGACAGCAACTGAGTACTGGGCTGCA